>OMNW01011880.1:20011-34579 GCA_900303245.1 Selene dorsalis | reverse complement strand
TCCTATATCCACTTTTTCTTTTTTTTTCCACCTTTAGTCCTTTGGATACACAGTAAAGGGAAGACGTGGAGCACAGTGATGACGTTAAAGTTGCATTTTTCTGAACCTAACCTTCCTTTGTACAATGAATTAATAAAAAACACAAATTTGTGTGTCCTCAACATGAAGCAGAGAGAAAATCTTATTTGGATCCATGAAAAATACAGTGATGTACTTTGTCCTGCTGCATTGCCCCCCCTCCCCACCCCCCTCCTCTGCTGGCTGCAGCCCAGCCTGGCCATGGCTCAGTAGAAAGGGGTTTATTTATAGTTGAGCTAAAAACCTACTTTGCGACTTACTGTATTTTCTCAGGCTAAAATGTATGTACTAATTTTAAAAGCCTCCATAAAATAAAATATTTTTCCTTTTTTACAAAACTGATTTAGATTTAGACAGTGTGTACTTTTATAATCAAAAGCCAACAAGGTCACACTAGAGATGAAAATTTTATGAGCTGCTTTCAGTGTAAAATAGCTGTGCATTTATTCTCATGTTTTTTTTTTTCCCTTTTCAGGCTGCGAGACAATCCCCCTGCGCTACCTGGAGTGGAGCAACCCAGAGTCCATTATCCAGGTGGTCTTCGCCTGCGTCGGCATCCTGATCACCTCATTTGTTGCCTTTGTCTTTGTCTTGTACCGAGACACACCTGTGGTCAAATCCTCCAGCCGGGAGCTCTGCTACATCATCCTAGCAGGAATTTTCCTGGGCTATTTGTGTCCTTTCACCCTCATCGCTCGCCCCACCGTGGCCTCCTGTTACCTCCAGAGGCTTCTTGTTGGACTCTCAGCTGCCATGTGCTACTCCGCCCTGGTGACCAAAACGAACCGCATCGCCCGCATCCTGGCAGGCAGCAAGAAGAAGATTTGCACCAGGAAGCCGAGGTTCATGAGCGCTTGGGCTCAGGTGGTCATCGCCTCCATCCTGATCAGTGTCCAGCTCACCTTGGAGGTTACCCTCATCATCATGGAGCCACCTGAACCTGTCAAATCTTACCCCAGCATCAGAGAAGTCTTCCTGATCTGCAACACCAGCAACCTTGGTGTTGTCGCCCCTCTGGGCTACAATGGTTTGCTCATCATGAGCTGCACCTACTACGCCTTCAAGACCCGCAACGTCCCTGCAAATTTCAACGAAGCCAAGTACATCGCCTTCACCATGTACACCACGTGTATCATCTGGCTGGCGTTTGTGCCAATCTACTTTGGCAGCAACTACAAGATCATCACGACGTCCTTCTCTGTGAGCCTCAGTGTGACTGTGGCTTTGGGCTGTATGTTCACACCAAAGATGTATATCATCATCGCCAAACCAGAGCGAAATGTGCGCAGCGCGTTCACCACCTCTGATGCTGTGCGCATGCACGTCGGTGACGGCAAAATTGCCTGCCGAAGCAACAGCCTGCTCAACATGTTCAAGAGGAAGAAAAACGCTGGGAACGGCAGGTGGGTTCATTAATTGAGTCTGTGAGTCCTGCTCCTGAGGCACCTCAGGGATGCTGGTTTTACTGTAATTCCCTCTCAAAGGGAACCTGATGTCTGACTGTATTCACTTTCATAGGATCACCTGTTGTACAGTGTGACGGATATAGGTCAGTACTCAATTCACACAGCCATTTCAACCTTTAATTTGTTGGTGATATCAAAACAAGCATCTCTGTGTGCTAAGGGATAACGCGTGAAGTCACAAATACAGGACACAGGGTTTCTGCAGAGTTCGCCAAATTAAAATTAAGACTTTCTGAGACATTTTAAAATTGGTATTTAATTCACTTTTTATCCCTGTTTTGCAGTATGAAATCACTGAAAACCTGCGGGGACAATATGGCCTAGAATTGTTTATAATTACAGCACGACGTTTTTTCAGAACTTCACAGCTGTATATTGCAAGAAAAACTAAGATGATAAGATCTTGATATGTGAGCAGGATAGAACAGATAGATTGCTTAACCAATATAAATTCATTTAAAATCACTTGAGTCTTCGTTTATCACTTGCCTATCGAAGTAAGTGAGTTCGAAATGTTTAATATCCTGTGGTCCTATTAACAAGGTGTCCTGTCTTTGAACATCCTGTGTGCACAAGTCACTGTCATCATCTGACCTTCAGTTTATCAGTGTGTAACACCTCCTGCAGTCAGACATGAAAATATTCAAGACTTTTGTGAATTAATTTTAAGGTTATCTCACCTTCAGAGGCCTATTTTAGAGGAAACTGAACCCAGTGCACTTTAAAAACCTGCAGATACCCTGGAATTTAACTCACAATAGCCAATATTTATAGAATAAACTACAGCAACACTATGAAACAATGTCTTTTTCATGAAGCAGAAATGCTGTTTTTGTCTCCCCTTTTCTGGGCTCCTGTGAAGTAACAGTCGTCTTTATTTTGTTCATAGTTCTAATGGAAAGTCTGTGTCATGGTCTGAACCAGGTGCAAGACATCCTCCAAAAGGGGATCACATGTGGCACAGACTGTCAGTGCATGTGAAGAGACAGGAAGCAGGTTCCAATCAGATGGCTGTCATCAAACCCTTAACTAATACCTACCAAAACACAGCACTGGAGTTCTCAGATCTCAGCACTAAGACTTTGTACAATGTGGCTGAGGAGGACGAGAGTGAGCCCGTCACATACAACCCCCCCGTCACTCCCCCCATGGTGACCCACGGGCAAATGCCTCCTTGTGGGCTGATAAAAGATGTGGGTGAGGAGATGGAGCTCTATTCGCCTGAGCATCTGCAGAAAAATAGCGTTATCCCTCAACATGTCATCATGGACCACCTACAGGAAGAGGTGATGGTGAGCAAATTCAACAGTGACATCCCTCAGCTCAATGATATGATCAGTATGCCAGAGGCCGTCAGTGGCGGCATGCCCGTGTACCACCAGGCCCACCTTATCCAGCAGGACCCGGTCCTGCCCCTGCATCTCGACCCATTCGACGAGGAGCCCACCTCCCCTTTGGAGGAGGACGAGATGGAGAACGAGCAGTTTGGCCTTCTCCACGGCTACATGTACAACAACGCACAGATTCACGATGAGGAGGAACTGGTTGAGGTCAAATTAGCTATGGAGGACTCTCTGGCTCTGATGCCTCCCTCCCCCTTCCGAGATTGTGCCGCTCCACCAGTGAGCCCCTTCCCCAACTCACCGGTGTCCGAGTCGATTTTGTGCACCCCTCCAAATGTGACGTACGCCTCTGTCATCCTCAAAGACTTCAAGCAAAGCTCCTCAACTCTGTGAGGGCTCATACTAAATATTGCCAGTTGTACTATATTTTCCAGTTTATAATGACTTGTGCTGTAGGCTATATGATGATATATAAGGAAAAAGTCATTCTGTGGTCTCAAACAAGTGATTTTTCACTCTATAGCTAAATCAATAGCTTTTCCATGATAAGGGTGAACAGTTAGGCACCACATTTTTAAATTCTTTTAGATGTTAGATGGAAGAATTTGCCTATTACAAACAAAGCTTTTAGGATAAAATAGACTCTCTTCTTATGTGACCAATAACTAAGACTGTCTATGTGTGTACTTTTATGAATTACTCTGTCATTTAAATAGATTTATTTGACCAGCATAGGTGATGTAACAAGCAAGATGATGCTGATTTTAAGCTGGGCAACTTTATGGTGAATATAGTTTGTATGTAACGCAAAATATTTCATCAAAATATTTCAATCGGACAGTATTTTAAATGTGTTTGTGTGTTTTATCAGGAAAAGAAAGGGATAGGGATTAAAGAATTTGACATTATGGGAAATCTTTACTTTCTTGCAGAACATTACATGAGAAGATTGATGACATTCATAGAAATATTAAGCTACAGGCTAGCAGCCATTAGTTGAGCTCAGCATGACGACAGTTAGCTGTGTGGGGGTTTACAGGAAGTTACAGGCCTTACTTCCTGTCTGGGTGCAGTAACTTCCTGGAGTCTTTGCTGGTTGCCTAGAAACCGTACTGCACCTGGCCAAAAAAAAAAAAAAAAAACACTTGAACCTGACACACAGTCACAAATTGCTGTTCGTACACTACGATACGATTTGTGTGAAACAAACAAGATATAATAATAAAGTGTTGCTGCTGACTGTAGCTTCATATTTACTGAAAAAACATAAGACTGACATCGAGCTTCTCACAGAAATCTTGCTGAGACAGTAATTTCAAGTATTTCTCCAAATATGAACCACTTGTTTTTTTAGCTAGGAGTTCGGAAAAATAATGTCCTCCTTTGAAGAGAGTTCAATTTCTAGTTGGAAAAAACAAAAAACAAAACAAAACAAAAAAAAAACAATTATCTGTGAATTTCTGATCGATACAGTACTGCCAGGCAAGTGCACTGACTGTATCATGAATGTAGCAGAGGACTTTCAAGTGCCACATTTTCATTAAGATTTTTGTTTTCTTTTGTACATGTATCTCATTTCTATGGTCTTGAAATGCAAGTTAAACTAGTTTCAAGTTTGTATCTTTTATAATTAGACATCCGATTTCATAATTGTATAAATTTATGTATAAGATAAATGATATACACATGTTTTGTGAATGTATGAATTGTGTATCATATTTTGGTATTCAGATTATATCTATATCCATTACAGTATTAGAGAGAAGTCATTAGATGTGTATGCTTATATTGTGTGACTGGCTGTGTACTACAATCAGATTCCTACATATTAAGACTTTATTGAAACGGTAAAAAGTGCTACTGTTATAAGTAATATTCTGAATAAGCTATCTGCAGCCTGATGTATACACAGTATAAATTAAGTCTGCCATTTCAAACAAAAAAATTGCTGTAGAGCATTTAAAGGGCACCTGTTTGATTGGAGTAAATTAAATATTTTTTATGCTTTTGTCTCCTGTTTTTCATGGTGGGATGTTACTGTAAGTAGCTCCACAGAGAGTACAGAGAAGCTGTTTAAAGAAGATTTAGGTGTCGGGAAAAGCAGCATTATTTTATAATATTGTAAAAAACGCTTTGATGAAAAATACAAATCAACTGTCGGAGTTGACTTTACACTGAAAACAATTGAATGGGATGTGAGAACAGTGGTGAGACTGCAGCTGTGGGATATCGGAGGTAAGTGTTGTTATTGTGTTAACCTGAGATCAAACATTTGAAAATGACCTTCAAACTCCTAACACATCCTGCTGCAATTTGACCATAACTGTTGAATTAGTTTATGTTGAGTGTTTTCATGCCTGGAAACTGCAGCAAAGCAAAACTGCTGTGTTTTGTTACCCAGTGTTTTTTTCTCAGGTCTAATTTTAATCCTAACCAGTGTCCATGGAAACATACTATTTTATGTCAGAAAATTATTATTGTTAGTCTCTCACTTGTTACATAACAGCAAAGCAACAGTCCAGTTTTGATGTGTTAATTCAAATCACACCTGATAAACAAACTGAAGCACTGTTTTCTGTGTGTCTGGGGCAACTTTGAATTTCAATCCAAGAGCTGTGAACCCTCTGCCAAATAATAACAGCCCGTCTCATAGTGAAGTGAGTTAATCCAGATCTAAACACAAGCGCCTGGGAAACATAAATTACATATTCATTTCCTCTTCTTTCAAGGTGGAGAGAGGAATAAGGATATGCCCAGGGTATACTACAAAGGGGCGATGGGAGCGGTTGTGGTCTTTGAGGTTTTCTCCAAGGTGGAGCTGTTTGCAATGTCAGAGTGGAAACGGGACCTGGACAGCAAGTTCTGCCTTGACACTGGACGGCCGATCCCTGCTGTACTGCTGGTCAATAAATGTGACATGACACGGACGGACGGAGACTTGGGGTCCTCTCTGGACAGGTTCTGTCAAGACAACAGCTTCGCGGGTTGGTTTGAGACCTCTACAAAGCTGTGTGTTGCATTACAGGCATCATGAGATGACTTGCACAACAATATCAGTCTGATTTTTTTCAGTTCTTTTTCAGTGCATTTCAATAAATTAATTACAACACAGACTCAGCACTGGAAACTGTCCTTTGGGCCAAGACCTATAGGGGCACTCCACCTCTTCTAGTTTGAAATGTATCACTTGGCTGTTTGTAATCTGATTACAAATTAATATCAGAATTTGCACTTAACTTAACAGATGCATACACAATGCTCTTAATCTCCCTCAGTATTTATAGGAAAATGTTAATATTGATGAGGCAGGTGTCTTGCTTGTCAAACAAATGACGCTGTGCGACACTGGGCCATCCAATCAAGAGGACCACAGCGACAGGATCAAAGTGAGCCAGGCTGCTGGGGAGAACCAGAGCCAGACCTGGTGCTGCTAGAGACCTGACAAGACCTGATCCAGACCCCAAGCCCCCAAACAGAAGCTGTGAATCTATGTCCCGTTGCCAGCAATTTCATATTCACATTTCTGCTCCCCCAGTTTGCTCAATACTGTGTGGGCTGCCTCATAAACACCTCTGTGGAGACGACTGAGCTCATTTCTCTGATAATCCACTGATACAGTCAGGCTAATAAACAGATCGGCATGATGCACATCCTGCAGGGAAAAGTCTGTGACACTCCCCATGCAACCAAAGACTTGCTGCTGATTGACCTCCGATAATGAGAGGACCAGAAACTGGGAAACAGGCACAACTGCCATTTTCTTCAACCACAACAGTAAACAGAGAGAAAAACATGTTTATATTCCAACAAGTCACGAATACTCCTATTGAATGACATCCTTTTCAGTCCCAGCTCCAAGTGTTACTTGTCTGTTATGAAACCCATGCATATGATTATCTGTTAATCACTTCACAGCAAGATGAGCTAAGACCCATGCATAAGCATCGCAGCCTGCTTTGATATGGCCAATAGCAGAGACAAACTATCAGCATGACCTGATTTTAGTGGAGGGAGGAAATCTGTGAGGAGGATACATGTTCACCACCCAGACAGGACTGTGTCAGAGAGAGAGCTACATCATTGTGTATCATATTATTACAGCGCTGGGGACTTAGTGTCTGAGCAGCATTTTAATCAATTATTTAAATAGTGTTGTGTAGATGGTTTAGTCTAGACCTATAATAGCTGTGCAATAAAGCAGAGAAAAAGAAAGTAAAACATTTTCTTTTCAACTCTGAAAGTTTATTGTTTATAGGTTTATTAGTATCAATGTAATTTATAAACACAGTTGTAGATGTTCGACTGTTAATTAATGAGATAATCTATAACTTAACACACTCACTAAACATTGGTACAGGACTAAACCATTGTACATATAAGTGCAGCAGAAATGCAGTTCTAAATAGTTTATCATTCATTTACTGACACTTTATAAATAAACTAATGAACAACTGACAACTCCTAAATAACTGGTTGGTAACTCGTCTAATATTTAGTTTATAAAGTATGAAAAAAACAACCAGAAAAAACATTATGAATTTATTAGTCCAGCGTTTAATATTTATGACTATGTTTATCAACAACATACTAATTAGTATCACTGTAGGAATATTGCTTTTTAAATGATGTATTTAGTATTTCTGATGCCTAATTGTGTAATTATTGAAATGTGTTACCATTTATATGTATTTTGATTCACTAAGATTCACTAACGCTGACAGTAGAGCGACCATGCACATACCTTGACATGAGGAAGACTGATAAATATGTTTGTTTGTTTGTTTTTAACCAAACTGTATGCAGCACATTTGGATGAAAGTAATTAGGATGCAAGAAATGTTATATAAGGTGCAATTAAGTTGCTCAGCGCTAAGTCTGAGATAATCCACTGCAACGTCTCATAGGGAAGAGTGAGACCTCTTCCTTAAAGTTCACTGACATGTTGTGTATTACTCAGGTTATTTTTGCACACCGATCTGTTCTTTGCTGTCCTGTCGTTTTACTTTTCGGTGTCCTTGCTCTGCATCTAGGGAACTGTTCTACATCTTGCCGCCGGGTACCTATTTACACTGACACTGTAGCATTGTCCAAATTCAGGCTCTATCCAGATATGGGGTGTTTGGTATACAGCTAAATGTTTTTACTTAACCTTGGAATAGACTGTGTGCAGGAAAAAAAAACAAAAACAAAACAACAACAACATAAAAAACATATTACTTTGTTATGCCAGCATTTCTACACTTTGCTGATCAAGTCAATTGCAACATAAAAGCAAAGGAGGTAGTTTACCTTGTGTGGCAATGGTGCCTGAGGGAAAGTGTGAAGAAGTAACACTCTAACACTGCTAATTATGGATATATGTCCCAGATACTGGAGACCTAAATTCAGGAGTCAAACAGGGATGCTGGCCCGAATACTTTTTCACATTGGACACAAAAGCTCAACCTCTTAACTTGTTGTTTATAAATGTGACAGTGTGAATTGGAGCTACACTCTCCACAACAGATCCCCTCACTTGTGCATTATTGATATTGGCCTATTTTATCTGCCCTCCAGTGTGCATTTTCCCTGACAGCTTTGTTGTATATTCATGACTGCATGAAAATTTCAATTTGGGCAAACGTGTGAATGGGTTGAGAAAGAGTAAAGCGGTGTATGTTCCCCCCGCTGTGCTTCTTTCAGTCTCTCACTGACCCATTTTATGATGCCCTGTGTTAACTAAGTATTCACTGTCTGTGAAAGGCAGACATAAATACCAGACTGGTATTTCACTGCACAGACACTCAATGTCTTTCACCAACCGTGCTGATACACGCCTGAGTCCCTCCTGCACTCAAATGGCAAATTATGAGAGTGTGCAAAACTGCCACACTGTGGATGAGCTTCATTATTAAAAACAGATCATGTCCTGTTCCATCGAGGAGACCAATCAGAGGCAGGAATCCATATGTTGCTGTCCATGGTGCTGAGTTTAAGCCATGAGCCCTCCAACACTGCTAAATGCCCAGATTGCAGGATGGCAGAAGGTTAGTGGACAGCGCCATCTAGTGTACAAAGCATACAGGTGTAATGACAGTTGAAAAGCTTTAATAAAGCTGCAGGGTGCAATGCAATGACTAATTCTGAAGCCTGAAGGAATTTATTGTCTAATTCACTGTTGTCATTGATTTTTGTTGTTTGATGTTATATGTTGTCCTTGTGCTGCCATCATGATACAGTCAGTATAGGCTACTTAAGCAAATGAACACTTTGAAATGACCTGGTACTGTGTTGAATGTGTTTAAGGTCACAGAACTATTTATATTCTGCTCTGTCTTCAAGTGAACCCTTGGAAGTGGTCAGACATCCTTCAGTGGCAGTCATGGCAAACAGGTTCTTGGCTGCTGGTCAGGGGGGGACTTTGGAAAATAGCTGCTTCAGTTCAAACATGTCGTTCAGGATGTCTGTACTGTTCCACGGCATCGGAAAATGTTTCAAATGGTTTCATTTCAACACACATTTCACACCCGAACAGGTAATAAAATCCATATATCTCAAAGGAAAGCAAAACTCGTCTCCCAAAGCAATGAACATACTGAACATATTATCCTAAGGTACCTATAAGCTCTCAATGCTCCTGTCACCTTATACAAGTTGTCATATTGATATATGATGTATGTTGATTGATTCCATGATGTCAGTGACGGTGCTGGATTATGTCAGTCATACCAAAGCATTTTACAGAATGGAAATCAATCAGAGAAGAGATTGAACGTTATGCGTATACAAATAAATCTCTGTATTGGTTCACTTCTTTTTCTAACATCTTTCATTTATCTTTTCATTTAGTATGTATTAATCTAAATGTGCTTTACTTCATTATAAAACACTGCTGGGATTAACCACATATCTGACATCTGCTTCATGTCAGCGCTTCACATGTACTATTGAAGGAGTGCTACTTGATTCCTGACAATCCTTGAACCGATAAAGAAATGTCTGTCAGAATAAATAGCCTCCTAAAATGAAGAGGGCTTCCCAAATGACTGATCACAAAGGTTATCCTTTAACCAGGTCTTCTGGTTTTTATCTAACCAGATATTCCAGTTTTATAATCCTCCGCGGAGGTAAAATAACCTCGATTTTCCTCCTTCGGGAGGAAGGAGGAAATACGGCCTATTTTCTATGCACACACAATAGGTTAGAATCTGAATTGTGAACTTTACAAAGGTCTTCCCTGCTATCAAATTTCTGTGTGGAAGATCTTTCATGGAGAGTGCAATGCATGAGAATATGAATGTACATGTCTCTTTTCTGTGACTGCATGTGGCATTGGCCTGTTCAGGACCTCTCGGCCAGCAGGGGGCCCCCAAACAAACCAAGAGTGGGATGTAAAGCTTTGTGTGATTCATATTTCTCCTTCCCTGTGTTGTCTCTCTCACCCAGTGTGTCTGTGCTTGTTTGTCTGTCTGAGGGTGTGGTGACGCCCTGTGCACCTCACCTTGCATCAACCCAGAGTACCTGCTGCTTATCAGCTCATCAGCTCTGCAGCACACCCTGTCACTCTTTCCCAGTTTGTTCAATCCACCGGAGCACCAGGATCACGCCTCTGCTGTCAGTCTGTCTGTCCATCTGCAGCCCAGACTTCCCTTATCAGTTTCCCCACTCTGCCACTCATTGCCTGTCCATTTCTCATTCATCTCTCCTGTCCTGCTCTCCGTACACCTGTCAGAGGCCTGCCACTCATCGCCTACCTGCCATTCACTCATCTCCCAGCTTTCACCTTCACCTGCAACAGCTTGCTACAGGTCACCTGAGTCTGTGCTCTGCCTCTGGGTCCACTAAACACCAAAGTATATAATCACACGGTTTTCTTGTACTTTTTTTCATGAGAATGTCAATGTGATCTGATAGATTTTTCCCCCCATTATATTATAATACATTTAAAACAAAAAGTAAATCATTATTCTGGCTATGCCATGTGATCACAGTTCATGTTGCGGTTAAAACATTTTGAAGATGGTTTTTGTATCAAAGTGTAATTTTAAAATTGTAAATTGCATTAGTTCATAGTGCATAAGTTTTTGTTTTTTCATTGCTGTACCAATGAATCCATTGTATTTTTGCTTTACACTTTATCATCAATTGGCAATGAAAAAATATTTTAATAGTATACTCTCATATTCTGGTTTTAATGTGACTCCTCAAAAAAAAAAAAAAAAAAAAAGCCACCATGCTGCGGTTAAAATATTTTCTACCTGGAGGTCACATAATGTGACGGGTGATAAATTACACCGTAACGCCGGCGCTGCATCCGGGTGTCCGCGCGGCGCAGACTCAATCCCCGCTGCAGTTGACTGCGTTTCCGTAGCCAGCCTGCTACCCGCTGAGCCCTGGCTGCTGGGGGGAAACAGCTCACGGAAACGATTGATCCCGATCGAATAACGCCGACGCTGGCAACATAAATGGCGGAGTAACACTCACATCGGAAAGGACTCGTTAAATCCATGTTAGTGACTCGGGTGCTTTTGGAGAGTGCGCTGGCAACACCCTCCGTAACATGTGAGATGTGTCCAGAAAGATATTAACTGTGCGTTATATCGGCGGCTAACCAGCTAGCTAGCAGCTACCCTCCCTCTACCCAGTGTATGGTAGCTGGCTTCATCTGTTTTTTCAACCGTCGCGTCCGTACCGGAGGAAAATGAAGAAGTTCAACATTAGGAAGGTGCTGGACGGTTTGACAGCGGCGTCTTCGTCCTCCTCCGCCGCCGCTCAGCCGGGGACTCCCAGGGAAAACGATGCTGTTCAGGAGACTGTCCAGTCGGAGCATTTCCAGCTCTGCAAGGTGGGTTTCCGTTAATAACCGCTAACGTTTAACCGGGACTGTTTTCGCCCACTGACAGTCAGATGACAGCGGCGTGACCACACGGCTGGCGTTGTTTTCATGTTTCCCCGTCTGTCCTCACCTCTCTTTGGGGTTGAATAATGACCAGAGGGAGGGGGGGGGGCCATATAGCATCTTAGAGACCCAGCAGAATTACAGCCATAGATATTAAAGTAGTTCTTCCAGCTGTACAGTGACATTAAGGTGTAATATTTAACCGTGGATTTGCCCCTGCTCGGCTCTGTCAGTGGCACCGTCCCTGGCTGTTTGCACTGCACTGACTCCTCGCCTCAAGTCACGGTTTTCTCATCATCAGTGTGAGCTAATCAGCTCCCTGCACTTTGTCATTGAGCAGATTTAGACTTGAAGGATAGATTCACGTGCCTTCAAGTCTGCCTCAATACAGCGCTCAGATTAGAGGTGTTTTTGTTTGCTCCAACACTACAGCCTGCTCAGTCTGGCCCTCAAGGAGCTCCGGTACTAACATGGTTTTCATATAAAGTGTTGCAGTACTGTAGAAGTACAATTGTGAGGCATTGGTGCCTTATTTGAGTGTTTTGTTTTGTTTTTATGTGTGAAACTTTTTAAAATTTTATTTAACAGACATAATTTGAGCGAGTAGCGAGTAAACAAAAATTCTGTTAATCGAGAAACTGGTTTATATATGTAGTTTTTTGCAGTGATTCCTCTAATGTTTTGTGACAAATGTGAGTTTAAGGCACAATATTTTACTGTTTAACAATAAATAACATTATTATTATTATGAAAATGGCCTCAGTTCAGCGCTGTGGTAAACCCATGGAAGATAAATAAAGATAACTAGAAAAAGAGCAAAAGCCTCTAATGAATAATTACACACTTTATTTTCACAAGCTGAGGATGAATGATAGAACCACAAACTGAATGAAAATAACACAAACATTAGCATCAGTTTGCAGTTCATCTGCTGAGTTTCACGGCACAAAAAATAGACCAGTTATCGGCCACACATTTTCTGATACCAATCATTTACTTGTTTGATTTCAGAGGGTTTTTTTTTACAATAAGAGAAGTATAATAAGCTTAGTCATAACATACAGCACATTGGTGAAGATTAAACCTCTGTTATCTGACCTTCTTTGTTGAGTTGTAATCTGGGCCCTGTGACATTACAAACAAATCGTATTAATGTGCTGTCAGCAGTTTCACTCAGTAGAGAATTTAAAAAATGTCTCAGCTGGTTTCGCTGAAATATCTCTCTGGTGGTCAAATGTGTAATATAATCCATTATTTCACAAAGGAAAGCAAAACTTGTCTTCAAAATCCACACGAATAAACCGAAATTTGTGCAACAGAACTTCATCTTTCCTCTCCTCACCTACCTCATTAACCCTAAATAACTGTATATGAAGTAGTTGCCAGTAGCTCCACCTCAGTCTTCTCCAGCTCAACCAGTAGATTCTCCTTACACACTCGCATTGATGTATTAGTGCTTTTACTCAAGTGAAAGCTCTACTTCTTCCACCGTGTGTAAAATGCATTAGTGCAGCTGCAGCTGTAACACGAGGCTAAACTATGAGTTAGACAAACCAGAAGGGTGGTTACAGTCATTCGAAAAATTCTGTCGTGGCAGCAAAAGTTCTGGAAATTTGGGCAGTATCCACTTCGCCTGTCCAGCTCAGACGACTGAAGCCTCATATTGGCTTCAGACTAACTTTCGTCTCTATGCAGTCGCATATAACTGACAGTAAAACCAGTATAGGGAGAAGGAAGTCATTTTTTAGTCACTGATGGTTTAATAATCTTGCACTGGAGCTGGAGTATGGAAAGGCTTTGCATGTGTGAAATGTGTTGAACATCTCGGAGAGCCCGCCCACCTGCTTGGGCCCCAGCTGGGATCAGAACAGGTCAGGTCCCCCAGGTCACAGTGCCGCGGCATTACCTGTTACATAATCCTGCTGTAAGCTGTTACACAGGCTCACGGTTGGCTGGTCAACGTTTCCAATCCACAACAATTGAGTTACAGATGCATGATGATGATGATGATGATGATGATATTTTGGTGGCTGTGGCGCTGTAAGATCCTGGTGATGAAGTGCACTCCAAGGCAGCAAGTGTAAGGCTTTGGATGGAGAAAATGAATTTACCACTGATGTTGTACAGGATTGAGCCGGCACACACACACACACACACGCAAGGCGGATATCAAAACAAATATTCCAGTCCCCATTTGCACTAATGTTTATACTGTATCTAATTTATTTTGATAATGAGACTAATTTTCCACATTGATGGATTACATTTGGAGGAGATTATGTTAATGTTTTTTCTCCGCTAATGCCAGCTTTACTGTGCAGCAGATGATTGATTAGCTGGCTGGAGGTCTAATATAAATTCTGCTCTTTCCTGCAGACTGTGCGTCATGGCTTCCCATATCAACCATCCTCAATGGCTTTTGACCCCGTGCAGAAAATCTTGGCCATCGGGACCCAGACTGGAGCGTTGAGGCTGTATCCTTTCCTTCTTCACTGGAAAATGAAAATGAGGAAGCCACACAGGGAAAGTAAAGTACCTTCCTTTGCCTCGTGCAAACACACACACACATTCACACACACACTGCTCAAACATAACAGCACACACTGGACCCATGTCTAACTTCCTGGCATCCTGTCTTCACACATGTCATGTGACCAGGCTGCCTTTCAGCATTCCACAAAATCTGGGGAATTCACACAGTAAGTGACCCATCTTTGCTTCCTGTCGTCCAGCCCAACAAAAAAATGAAACCCACACCACACAGAGTGGAAGTGGAGCGGCGGAGGGGCGGGGGGGGGGCTCG
>OMNW01011880.1:0-19991 GCA_900303245.1 Selene dorsalis | reverse complement strand
GGCGGAGGGAGGGGGGGCTCGGTCATGTAGGCACTAGCGAGGATGTGTTTCTGTGCAGCCGGCAGCCTCGTCCTCCTGGAGCACCCAGGCTCATTAGCGGTATCTCTGCAGTAGCATGAACAGCTCCTCTGCCATATGCCGTGGAGCCAACCTCATCAACTGCGCTGCCCAGTGTGTGCCAGGATGCCGCTTCATATGTGCTGTAAACATCACCCTCACAATCAAGCTGCTACTGTGCTCTGTGCCCCCCCCCTTGGGCGGTTGGGAGTCAGTTTTGTATTTGTTTGTGTTCATGGGTAACATTTTGTTTTTACAGCAAACCAAGCAGCTTTAGTGAGTCACGGCAACAAAAGTGCCCCTGGATTCTCCACTATTACGTGCTGCATGTGGTGGTGTGGTCGTAGCCAGGTTGTGCTGTTTACAACTTGTCTTCTGGGTTGGCCTATTTGTGTATAAACACAGGGTTTCCCTTTGTGCTAATATCCTGCCTGGGAGGCCCATCTGCTTTATTTAGGTTTTCATTAGAAGTGGCTCCGTTCTAGTCTTTATCCAGTCTCCAGATTAAGAGAGCGCTGTGTTTACAGGGCGACTCCCGGAGAACACACACACACGGCTTCCATGTTGTCCTAATGTGCAAGGTGGAGCTGATGGGATTACTGTCATTCAGGCAATTGGTCCATTTATCAAAAGACAGGCTGTATTGATCCACCTCATTGCCCCTGGAGTTTGGAAACGCTGCCACAGCTCAGTAGACATAAGCTCAATGAGGTGTCTACAAGCAATAAATGTCTGCTTTTACAAGATCTGTCTCTACAGTGTTTTAATCAGTGTGTTACTGTAGACACTGTGTGGTACAGTCTCCTGCTCTCCTGCACGTGCCTTTAGATTTTGGCCATTACAAAGCAAGGCTAAACATGGCCAGTGATTTTATTTTTTACTTTTTAAATCTAATTCCTTCCCTGTAGACTTATTAAAATTTATTTATTTAAAATTATTGAATTTATTATGGTTAAATTCCCAAGTTTGTACAAAATTAAAAATATTGTTTTATGTTGGTAACTTCATACAGTTCATGCTGAAAGTCACAAGTGTAAAGTATTTCCTTTCCCATGGCTCACATAACTTTTAACGAAGACTTTGTGAGTGGATGCAGAGAAAATTTTCTGTCTGTCATTTGATAGATTACATGATAAGGACAATTTCCTGCCCTGGTGATTATCACTTGATTTCACATGAAACCGTGCTGATGTTGAAACGCTGTGGTGAACCGCAGTGGTTTACCGAACGGGGAAGTGTTGCTGTTAACGGTGTGTCGCTGAAGTGTGTGATGTTTCGCGTGATGTTTCAGACTCTTAAGAACAAAGTGGAGTCGGATGAGATAGCAACATGTTCAGCATTGGTTACTAAATTAATGGCTTGTTTTGTCTAAAGATGTTCAGATTACAACTGTTGAATACCAAAAAAGAAAATAAAAAGGCAGCAAATCCTGACTCTTTCAGAAGTGGAACTAATGTAACATTCAGAAGTTTGACTTTTGCCAGTGAATGTCCTGATGATCAGCTGATGGACTCGTTCTTTCAGCTCTGATCATACGACCAACAGATTACAACATGATAGAAATTTTTAGAGTTTTAGTTTCTCTCACCACAAGATAAACAACAGTCACAGTTAAGTGGTGTGACTCAGCTTCCTGTGCTCACACCAGCCCAGAAGTCAGTGTGTGTTTGTGTGAGTGTGTGGCTGTGTTTTACCAATAAAATGAAGATGAACTGGATGTTGGACAGTCACAGTTCACAGACAGACTGGTGTAGTTTCTACCTGTGGCTCGTGTAAAGGTTTTTTTTCGTGAGGCGTAGAAGGAAGTTTCAGCAGAACGCTCTATTTGCTTGTCACAGTTGTTTTGATATACATCTTAGTAATTTCCTGTTAGCCTAGAAAGTAGCTTGTCTCAGCAGCGCCATTAACCCACATTGTTCATACTCAAAAAGCCTTTACTGTTACTCGCGCTCATGAGTGAATGCTCACAGAAAACTAACTAAACTTGCTTTATCAGTAATGGGGCTGTCGAAGAATCCAATACAGTCAGATATTAACATTTTTGCTCTTCAGACTTTTTGCTCTCTTATTTATGTACAACCAGAGGCTATGAAACACATTTAATGACTGCTCCTTCTCCATCCTGGGCCTGTAGAGACATGATAGTACCCATTAATATTTTTGACAAATGTCGTCCAGAACTTGCGGGGCCAGGAACTAGGAACTAGACAGAAAGGTCATAGGTGAATGTGAGTTCAGTTGGCGACAGCTTCCGACTGGCGCCGGCTTAAAAGTCTTAAAGTCTGTGTTTGCCTCCATCCCTCTGCAGAAGCAACGTCCGCAGCCGATGTCCTTCCTGAAACGGACTCCCGCAGCCCCACCTTAGTTTGTTCAAGACACCGAAGGATTGTTTGATCGCAGCTTGGTGTAATCCTGTTGAGACTTTATGCTGTGTCAGCTCAAAATGGACACAGGTAGTGGAGCACAGCTGTCTGCCTTTGTTAGCTTTACTCCCCCATGATCACAATGAGACTCTGAGAGGCAGTGCATGTGTCTGTCCCTGTGGCCTGTCTGTCTTTCTAGAGATCGCCTCAGTGATTAGATCTGGAGCTGCTTCGTTCTTCCTCCATGCAAACACTGTACTCTCTGTGAAAGTAATTACAGGCTGGTTGCAACAGACACAACCATTTCTTTGTTGGGCTTCTTGTGTCTGTGCTGCTTGTGAAAGTATTTGGAGTTGTCTGTGGGATACATTACATTCCTCTTGCCTACATGGCAGTGCTCCCCCGTGGCCATAGTCTTGCTGTTCGCCACTCATGCTACATTTCTTTGGTTCATATTGAAGCACGACACCTACTGGTGGTTGAGTGGGTGATCTGCCTGCTTTGAATGGATAGATTTAACAGGAAGCAACGAGGGGATGGTGGTGGTGGTGGGGGTGGGGGGTAAGTTTTGACCTGAACTTAACAGTCTAATAGAGGGAGGTTAGAGTTGCGTTGATCATTCTGCCGTCACACTGGCTGACGCATGTGCATAAATAAGGCAGACGGGGCCCACTGGTTTTATTTATAACTCACTGGTTTGATTTGTTTCACATTCTTGCCAGCGCCCAGTTAGTGACTTAAACTGAAAATGTCGACTTACATCTCATCATAATTCAGTTCAAAAGTAGATTCTTTCTCTTATGTTTTTGATGTGAAAACATCTACAGTAGGAAATAGATGAGGGAAGAATTATCAAGAAGATCAGTATCAGAGAATCTGCAGTACAATGGGTTTCCCCCTCACATTATTGCACAACATTCACTGGCACCTGCCCAGTTTTCTTTGACTGAGTCTCCTTTTAGCTTTGGTCGAGCTGGTGTGGAGTGCTACTGTCAGCATGAGAGCGGCGCTGCTGTC
This sequence comes from Selene dorsalis, assembly GCA_900303245.1. Taxonomy (NCBI): domain Eukaryota; kingdom Metazoa; phylum Chordata; class Actinopteri; order Carangiformes; family Carangidae; genus Selene; species Selene dorsalis. The sequence continues at coordinate 16,554 of OMNW01011880.1, read as the reverse complement.
ATCCAGCTCCAGTTCCTGATCAATGAGGTTAGTTTTCACGATCACTACTTTTACTTGTGAAGTTGTCTCTCCTCCTCCTCACCCACTCTCTCCCTGTCAGTCTCCTGCACAGACATCAGTGTTTATTCAATGCCTATAGATCATCAATCACCACAAGCTGTGCTCTTAGCAAAGTCATTGATTAAGCAGTAATGCTAGCTTTGCGACCCACATGCCTTTGACATGCCTACATAGTTATGTTCTTATTATACGGCCATTAAAACAGCCCATATAAAGACACCAGATGTTGTGTGCATGCTGATAACCCATCTGCCTCTGACCCTCCCCACAGGGGGCGCTGGTGAGTGCCTTAGCTGATGACAGCATCCACCTGTGGAACCTAAGGCAAAAAATCCCAGCTATCCTGCATTCACTCAAGTTCAGCAGGGAGAGGTACGGTAGCCTGTTCTTCTTCCTGCGTCTCTGTTCGCACTGATGCTGCATCTGTTTCTCTGAAGCACCGTCACAGTCTGGAAACGGCCTCTCACAGCTGGCCACATGCTTTGTGCTGTATAATTAGCTGTTCTGTTGTCGTCAGAGATCTAAAAATTATGCATCAGGGCTCTCTTGTGATCCTGCAACACCTGGGTTTCCCCTTTTTTTTTTTTTTCTTTCCTTAAACCAAACAGGAAATGTAACTTGCTAAGGTTGAGGTGAAATATAGAGCCTTCTAGCTGGTTCTAATATATGTATAATTATTTTTATCTGTAGCTGCTAGATTTATTTTGTTATTGACGGTGGATAAAATGACTGTCTTAACATGAATCCCCCACAAATAATAATCACACAACACTGCACTTGTTCAGAGCTTTGGCTTCAAGGTAGACTGATGAGCAACGAAAGTAAGGACTGACCAGTGTGGTATTTTTGGGGCCAGTCAAAATCTGTTGCCTGATTAATTGGCTGATATTCCTCATGTAGGAATATCACAAACATTGTTTCTGATTCAAACACCATGCATTGTAGACACAACATTTTACTGTTTACAGTTTACAATTGAGACAAAAGATTGAAATAATTCTGATATTGATTTGAGGTCACATCTCCCATTTATGATTTTCAGTGTGTGTCTTTGACCATGTGTGGTCAATAAAGTCAACTGATACAGTTGTGTTTTGTAATATAGAGCAAAGGCAAGGACAGATTAGTCATTATCTCCACACCCAATCAAGATCACATGAGATGTCACCTGACAAATCACATGTAATGTACGGACGGATGAATGAACGTAATAAAACGGGTCACATCATCTGTGCCCATTTGACTCTGTGAATGACTTTATGTTTCATGCTCCACCACTTGAGAAAAGACAGCAGTATTTACTCTGCTGTTCCCCCTCAGTGCTCTATATATAGTCTGGCTTCATTAGAGTGACACAGAGCAAGGCCTTTCTAATTAAATCTTAGTCACTCGCTGCTCCTTCCAGTTGTACTGGCATGATTAGGGACGAGCATGGCTCTTTGATAGGACTGAGTCATGAGATAATGAAAAGCCTGTGTTGTGATGCATCCTGATCTCCTCCTGCAGGATCACATACTGCCACCTGCCCTTCCAGAGCAAATGGCTTTACATCGGCACAGAAAGAGGAAACATCCACATTGTCAACGTGGAGTCCTTCACTCTCTCAGGCTACGTCATCATGTGGAACAAAGCCATCGAACTGTGAGTTTCCATTTCACAACTGTCCCTCTCTGTCTGCACACTGCTCATTTACATACGATCCCTGTGACACCAGGAAGCTACGAAACACACAGGAATGTGGAGTTTGCAGGTGCAGTTTGTTGTGCAAGCTGAGAGTGTAGTTCTGATCAGCCTGAGGGTGGTGTGGAAGTGTTGATTGTGGCGTAGCCAGCACTTTCTGTGGAGACCTCTGGAGGTGTTTGCTGCCTGATTTAACACTAACATCTGTGTTAGGAAGTGCCCACTTGATAACCCCAGTGACTCCGACTGTGTCACCCACTCCCTGCACATAAACACGCACTGTTAAGGATCACGAGGAATTTTCACATCACATCTTGTGTATCTGAAAATGTTGCACTGCATTTCCTGCAATGTTCAGATAAAACCTGGCAGGTGCCACATGCATAAAATCAGTGGCACCCAGCACATGTCATGGTTTATAGCTGTGTGGCAGCACCTGTTTCCGTACATCCAGTGGAACAGAATATGGATAGAGTGATGTGCATTTTAAACTTTTTAAACCAGTAAAAATTGCTCTTTGTGAGTGATGTGTCCAATGCAGCTGCCAGTGAACTACAGAAAATAATTTGAGCGAGTGACTGGCAGCAAAAATTGGAAGTGGAGTGTAAAACAGTTTGTGTGTGAGGCTGCAAGTGAAATCTGATAAATTGCAGTTTTAGATCTGGGAGTTGAAAGTGTCAGAGCAGCAAAGTATGCTATCATCTCAGATAAATGTCTGAGAAACAGACAGTGGAGATGGGAAATGATTTTTGCCTGTCTGACTGTGAAAACAAGTAACGGGGGGGTTCTTAGCTGTAGTGTGAAGTTTAAAATATAATATTGTGTCTTTTCTTTGTAGTAGAGTCATGCGTTCTTTGATAGAAATGTCTTTTCTGTTGCCTAGTTTGTAGTTTCTGCAAACTTGTGGATTCGTGTGGACTCACATCCGAGGTCTCCTGCAGAGGACAAGGTTTTAATGGTCACAGTAGAAGGGTTTTGAGAGTTTATCTTCTTTTTTAGTTGGTAAAAAATCCACTGAAATCAAACATTAAGACAAGAGAACAAGCTGTCCACATGAATTTGTATTGATCGTGGTGGTTACCGGCTGGAGTTCACGTTCTAGTCCATCCCTGAGTTTTAATCACTTCTGCATCTCCGACTGTATCGACTCATCAGCAGCAATGAGATCATTAGCTACTGGAGCCAGACCACATTCAGAGGCAGCAACACTTTCTTTAGGCCAGACCTTCACTTCCTCCATGCCCCTTTTGCTCTGTTGCCACGGTGATGCTGTCTCCACAAACTATAATCTCTCACAGACCCTCATGTGAACCTGTTCTCCCTCTCTGTTTGTCTCTCTCACATGTCACGCCTCTTTTCCTGCTCTGACGATGCACATTTTCATCCGATAACCAAAGATTTTTTGTTGTCAAATCTTTTCCCTAATTTCATCCCAATCTTCCTCTCTGTCTAAAAGCTGAAATTAAATACTCAACAACCTATATCAGATGTATTTTACTCATCAGGTATTCATTGTATTTTTCCACACAACCCAAATGTAGTTAAATTCACACACTCACTCCATTTTTCTCCTGTCTCCTCTTTTTTTAAACCTGCATAGATCCACCAAGACACACCCAGGGCCTGTCGTGCACATCAGTGATAACCCCATGGATGAGGGAAAGGTAAACTTATAATTAAACACTGCGTAGTCTGTATAGAAGAGGAGATGTAGTTCTACCCCAAAAACAGGTTTTATCCTACTCTTCCCTCTCTTCTGTGGATAACTGTTTCAGTGCAGATGACACAATGTCAGTATGGCTCATGCAGCTACAATGGAGACTGATAGCAGAACATTTTCAGCTAATTAAAATGTCAATGGTAAACTGCAGATTTTGGTGGCAGAATCAAAGGGAGAAGGTTTTTTTCCTCAACTAATCCGTTGCAGAAGACCTCCCGCAATGACCCTTAGAGAGGAACTTATGACAGAGAGGTGGAAGATGCAGTTATTTATTTATTTACACTATAAAGGCCACAGTTTATTCCACAAGTCTGAAAAGCAAAGGAAGTGGTCATACTTACTCTACAACTGATTTGGTGAAATAGTAGTTCTGATTATTTAAATGTCCTCAGAGTAATTAACAATGAAGCTGCTCTTTCAAGGGAATTTCTCTGGAAATCAAATACTGCATCTAAAATAAACACAGTTCAGTTTCGTTAGTATGGCGCCGAGCAAAAACATCTGATGTATTATTACAAGGAACTTCACAGAAAAAGATCAAGACAAAGCATACAAGATAAGACAAAATAAGATAAGATGAGATGTCATAAGACTTTATTCATCCACCACAGGGAAATTTCCAAGAATCAGCAACTCAAGCATAGAGATAGAAAAAAAGAGACAGGGATAAATCGATACTGAAAGAAGTAAGAACACAATAATAAAAAGTATAAAACTATAGTATAAAAATATAGGTGTTAACTCCAGACTCAGGTGTATGCTGAGCAGAGTGTTGTTTCACAGCAGTCAGATGAGCTGTGCTTTGCTTCTCTTGTTGTTGCAGCTTCTGATTGGATTTGAGTGCGGTGTAGTTGTGTTGTGGGATTTGAAGTCCAAAAAAGCTGACTACCGCTATAATTATGATGAGGTAAGACATTTCTTTTCTCTCTACCCGCTTCTTATGGTGGAAACTTGTTAGTCTGGTCATGGTTGTCTCAACAGGATCCTTGGTCTTGTCTGCCACTTCCTTTACTATGAATATACTCTCTCTATATATATATATATTGTCATGAAACCAGAATTAGCATTTCCTCCAACCCCATTCAGATTCTGTTTTGGATAACTTCAGTTGTCTGCTCTAAAAGGAGAAGATGATTTTCCTTACTGTCCACAAATCCCATGAAAAGACAACAACAATCAATTCATCCTAAAAACAAGTTGTCATCTGTATATGAAAAAGACTGATATGACTTAAATTCTCTTTGTTCCATCCAAAATTATATAAACTGGGTGAAATGTTTCTTCATTACCATGAACCTTGGCACTATAGTTAATTTGGAGTCAGTCTCATATATCCCATATTCCAGGCACTTGGAGCTACTGCCATAGGTATTCAGTAGAGCGATAAATGAGCATTAATCCACGTCTGAAAATAGTCCCCAAGAAAAACACAGTTTAATCCCGTTTGAGTTGAACAGGCTGCTGAGTAGTACTTTTCTTTTGACAAGGAAATATTAAAACCACTCTTAACCTTTGCATATGTTATACACAGAGCTTCTGCAAATTGTCTCATTCATCAGCTGTCTAGTTTGTGTACACTCAATGTATCACATTGTAATGATGTGCCGCTGCGTGCGTTTCAGGCGATCCACTCGGTTGCCTGGCACCATGAGGGTAAACAGTTCGTCTGCAGCCACTCAGATGGCACTCTGACCACATGGAATGTACGAGCTCCAGCCAAGGCTGCACAGATCATCACACCACATGGTAAGTACTGTTTGTATGCACATAGTGGTGTTGTTCATCAGCGCACACACAGGCATGTTGAACAGAAGCCACCTATGTCTCAGATTACAACCTGAAGGCCCTCTACTCTTAGAGGTGAAAGGGCTTAACAAGAGATATGGGTGGTGGCAGCTTTTGTGCGCACTACACTGAATGCCTTATTTTTGCCATTTGACCTCCACTAGGAAAGCAGCCAAAGGATGGAAAAAAGCCAGAACCATGCAAGCCTATTCTGAAGGTGGAGTACAAAACAACCCGGGCTGGGTAAGTCTGTTGGTAGCTACTCCCCACCCATCCTGTGTCTTAACTGACTCTGGTTTGGATTCATATCCTGTTCTGAAAGTGGCCTTTCCTGTTTTTCTATCACAAAAGCATATATAGCACATCTTACAGGCCGATCCTGTTGAGCCTGCCAGTCCCTGTCTAATTATTTTTTATATGTTCTTGTAGGGTTTGTTCTGTCAAGGTCACAGAGTAAAAAAGAGCAAACTTCCCCTTAAGAACATGTCAGAAGAATTTACAGTTTCACTAAAACTGATCTAATTATCCCTCACATTCTTTCCTCAGGTATTAAAGGACAGAGATTAATATAGTTGTCATTATAATTAAAAGGCAGCCTCCTTCCATCATAGATACTCTTGAAATTGGGCCAAATAATCTCCAGAGAAAGTACAACCGTAAAATTTTGGTGTCCCTCTTCATACATTTATCACTGATCAGACCAGACTTAGGGCTTTTCACCCTCATGACAAACTAACTGGAATCTATTGAAAAAACTGTTAAAATGTTTATTTTTGCCTGCTGGACCCAGGGACCCATTCATGGTGCTGTCTGGAGGTCTGTCTTACGACACGGTGGGAAGGAGAGCCTGTCTGACTGTCATGCACGGGAAGAGCACTGCCGTCCTGGAGATGGACTACCCCATTGTAGATTTCTTAACACTGTGTGAAACCCCATATCCAAACGGTGAGCTTTAGTAGTCTGCTCTGGACAGGTTTTGTTCCTTTGTCTGAGAATCCGCATTAGCTGATGTAATGATTACATCATCATCCCTGTTCATTTTGTGCTCTTATGTTTGCCAGACTTTCAGGAGCCTTATGCTGTGGTGGTCCTGCTCGAGAAGGATTTAGTTGTAATAGACCTTGGACAGATTGGGTAATTATTGGACTCTCTAAATATAGTTTTGTTTGAATATTTTGGGTATTCATCGAAGGACATTGGTTTTGTGCAGCAGCAATCATACCATATAGATTAACAGTACACCTGAAATGCTGGTAAATATTTAACTATATTGACTAATTTCAGTCAGAAATGTGCTGCGATTCAAACTTTCCAGACTTTTATTTGTCATGACCCGTCTCTTCTGTTGTTATGATAAATGCTTAAAGAATGAAGAAGAGCTGTAACAGACAGTCAGTCTGTATTTGACCTATTTCTGTTCTTTAAGGGTCCCATGAAAAGTAAGAGGTCTGAATGAATCTCTATTGTGTTCTTTTTACTTTGATTTGAATGTTTCCTAGTTCCCATCTCGGGTGCATCCTGCTGCTTTCTACCTTATTATAGCAAATATATTCTGAAAGTGGCATTTTAATTTCAAATCTCAGCCTCTTCTCTTCCATGAAAGCATTAACATTTGAAATGTTGTTACATCTTGTACTGGTCGTGGGTGTATATAAATATTTCGCCCAGTGAAAGCAGTAATTGTTGAGGGCGACTCAGCCATTATAGAGGCTCCTTAGTTTGGTCATAGCACCTTGTTGTGCCCCCACATCCACAGATTTCCTCCAAGTGCACTGTTGTTGTTTTAAAGCCAGACAAGTAACATCAAAGCAATAACAGACAGTAGGTTATACCTGGTATTTGGGTGCTACAGTTGGTTTCCAATTGACTTTAGTTTATTATCTTATTAATGAAGGATGAAGAAATCTGATTTTCAAATCTTAACCAATGACACATTTTCCCTTCAGGTACCCGATATTTGAGAATCCATATCCTCTGACGATCCACGAGTCACCGGTCACCTGCTGTGAATACTTTGCCGACTGTCCTGCTGAACTAATTCCTGCACTTTACTCCGTTGGCAGTCGGCAAAAGAGACAAGGTTACAGCAAGAAGGTAAATTACTGTGAATTCAATTCCTGGGAACACTCAAATGGTTTTACACCCCTGGCCTGATCTATGCCCTGCTGCAGGGAAAAGCATTGTTTTTATTGGATATAAATGAATAAATGAATTCCCACAGGGGCAATATTATTGCTTTTTATGATTAAAGTGTTGCTCTTGTTTTCACAGGAATGGCCCATTAGTGGGGGAAACTGGGGCCAAGGCACACAGAGTTATCCGGAGATCATAATCACAGGGTTAGTCATGAATGTATTAATTGATTTTGGTTCAGCAGCAATGTTTAATCACCTAAATGCATTCACATGATTTTAATGTTGAATCTCTGCTGTGTTAACAGACATGCTGATGGGACGATTAAGTTTTGGGATGCTTCTGCATGTGAGTTTTGTTTTGTGTATATCTTTAGCAAAAATTTTAGTATCTGTTGCACCACAAAAAAAAACTAATTTAGTTAAAGGAGTCGTCACTGACAGTGTTTCTCATTCCAAAAGAAAGAACTATGTCAGACAAATGTTTTTGGTAACAAGTTGTCTTCTATTATCTCCGTTAATCTGTTTCCTAAATATTTGTCATACTTTTTCAGCTGGCTTTGTAGTGCATGTACACACTCCAGTGCTTCCCCTCCATGGTGCTATTTTGAGAGACTATTAATGCTCAGCCAAATTTACACAAGCGATCTTTTTGGCACTGCTATAGTGCACTTAGCTTTTCACTGGAACTATAGTATCTGCCACTGATACTTTAGCTGTAGATATAGGTCGAGGGTCATCGCATCTTTCTTTTTCTTCACAGTCATGCTTCAAGTGCTGTACAAGCTGAAGACTGCCAAGGTGTTTGAGAGGGCCCGTGGTAAGGAGGAGAAGCCAAGTACAGAAATCGTAGAAGAGGACCCGTTTGCCATCCAGACTTTGTCCTGGTGCCCCGAGAGTAGGATGCTCTGTGTGGCAGGAGTGTCTGCCCACGTTATCGTCTATAGGTTCAGCAAGCAAGAAGTCACCACTGAAGATGTGCAGGTGAGTAAACACTATTGTCTGTGCTGGGGTGTGATCAGAAACCCTTAGAACTACAGAATTAACACAGTTTTGCAAGGTTTTTTTTTTTTTTAGGACACTTAAACTGTTTCATCCAAGGTCAGAATAGATAGATGCTTGCACATGTGTTCTTAGAGGCCAAGCCTTTTTCTGATAGATCATCTCTTTTGTTAAGCTTCTGGAGGTGCGGATGCAGTGTGAGTTTAGCGACGTGGACTCCCCTGACCCAGGGGGGGAGCAGACGCCGACCCTGCCAACCCCAGGAGCTTCCTCGAGCCCTCAGGAGACTGAACCGCCCACTCAGCCGTCCACAGGCAGTAACTCCTCTGACGGACCACGGGACAATATCCCCTGCCTGCAGTATGGACCATAACACTTTCTTGTTCTTTTCGCTCTTATCGATGCTAATGTGAAGCACCTAGAGATCAAACAGAACCAAAAACTGAAAGAAAAGGTCATTAAAGTGATGTAGTCATCCATTCAGTGCCTTCAGTTATCTGCTCAATATTTCACAAAACCTTCACATCAGTTCACCAGCGGAAATTGTTCGTCTTTCTATAAAAATATTAAAAATGGAAAATGTTTTGACAGCAAAAAGGTGGAAGGGGGAATAACAATAATAAAAAATGATGATGTTGTCAGTGCGGCTTACCCTAAGGGCGATAATTCATTCCAAGTGTATCACGCAGTCTCATCCTGCTGTATGTTTGATGCAGGGTGCGGAGCTCCCCACTGAAGCAGTCTCCGGGCTACCAGGTGGAGCTGGTGATCCAGCTGGTGTGGGTGAGCGGGGAGCCACCTCAGCCGATCACGAGCCTGGCTATCAACTCCTCCTACGGCCTGTGAGTATCTACAGCCAGCACACTTGGTATTTTGGCAGGAGATCACATCACTTTTTGTGCAAAATTGGAGTGTATCAAGAAATTTTAATTGCATCCTGTCACACCAGAGGCAGCAACCAAACATTTATACAGTGCAATTTTAAGTAACACTGTGTGTGCTCCATTTATCTCAGGAGTCAGATTTCAGAGCTGGCGTCATACCTGAGTTGAATGGCAGCACAACAAGTCTGAAGCTTCTTTCTGACACCATAGCAACATTTCCAGTTAGAAGATGTTATGAGACACAAATAGGATAAATAATGAACTCTGTAAATCAGCTTTATACAGCTTTCACTTCTGTTAAGGTGTAGAGCAGCCATCTTGGACTTTCCTGGTTAAAAATACCTTAGCTGGGAAATTTACAACAAAGAACATAGGAAATCTGACCTCCCAGTTCAAATGCAACATACTGTAAAGCCTTCCTGCACCATGGTCTGGAGTTAGGAGCAAAAATAGCATCTGAATCCTAATGTCCCTCTGTCCCTCATCACCCTCCCTCTGTGTTTCAGTGTGGTGTTTGGAAACAGTAACGGACTGGCTGTGGTAGACTACCTCCAGAAAACTCTGCTCCTCAATATGGGCACATCAGAGCTCTACAGCCCATCCGACCCCCACCAGAGGCAGCCTTGTTCCCCACGCAAAGCGCGACAGCCCTCTGGAGGTGAGCTGCTCTCCGACAATTACACCTCTGTCTCATTTTTCCCCAGTGGTTGCTCTGTAAGCACTGCTAAGCGTCTGCACCGGCTGCCCTCACTAACATTAATCTCCCTGAAATTAATGCTGTATTCATTAGCTGCTCGCATTTTATATTCCATTGTGTTGCTAGACTCAGTCTGACTGTTAGTAGGTGGGTTGCGGAGGCACGGCTGACACTTGGCAGCCGCTGTTGCTTCGCACCACGACCGCTGCCCCCTGCAGTAGCTCCTCTCCCTCAACAGGGGGCACCACTGACAGATTCTCCATCTGTTCATTTGGACAGTGCAAAGACAGTAGAGCGAGTATGTTAGTGATCTGTGCAGCCGGAGTGGACGCTGTATCATGGCTGCTCTGCTGTAATGTAATGATCTGTTGATTTGTATGAAGAATGAAACGCCACATGAGCCTTGTTTACTTGCTTGTACTAACCTAGTCATTTCTGTCATGTCATGTCTTGTTTTTCTGTTGTATCTAATCATCCTGTCGATCACTTTTTGCATTCATTCTTTGCATTCGGTCTCAGTGGCCTGATGCTGGATTCATGACTTTTATTTGGGTTCTCTGCTACAAAAAACAAAATGTTGTTGATGTAAATTGAAAGAACGCTATATATCAAGAATATATATTAACAGTTTGTTTCCAATGACAAATCCCACAACAAGCCTCTGAGACTTCCTTCTCTGTTGCACTTATAACTTCCTGTCATTTCTCTGTCTCACTGTTTTTTACTGTTGGTCTCTCTCTGTGATTTGACAAAGACAAACCAAATGTGACGTCTTGCATGTCCAGACTTTCTAACTTGTATACTGAGTCTGTGAAAAAACTACGCTCACCTCACTTAAGTAAGTCCTGTTGTGTCCGTTTACCCCTCCCAGTTATCATTTCTTCCCTCTAAGCCTTTCCTTTTGCTCACAATGATGTACTCCCTGATTTTGCCACAGCAGCCCTCAAATCCCCAAACCTCACTATTGACATTTTCTTAAACCACTAGCAGTGAGCTGGCAGGAGATTTTAAGACCTGAGGGGCTCTGTAACAAAATGAAGTGGTGTATGTTTCAGCCCTGCCTCCTGATTTACTAGATAAACACAAACACTGACACATTGAGTCAACAAATTTGTACTGGATTTGTGAACTCAACTGTGGCTTATCTACTACACTGTAAAGGTAGCTATCCCTGTCTTCATGCAAATAGGTGACCCTTGACTATTTTCACCATAAGTACTGTCCTGTAGGAGTTGATTTAGCTTCAGTAAGAGTAGGACCAACTCTGCCGTGTTTAATTACAACCTGTGTGGCTCCCACAGCACTTTGCGATTCCAACGATGGATCTAACACCTCAGAGGACCGCTGCAAATCACCTACTTCAGGTAAGCCTCGTGCTTCAAATAAAAAAAGGTATAATTTTTATTATCTTCTGCCATCAACTGCCATTATTTTTCATCAGGATCTACCTCACCATGCAATTCAGATGATGAACGAAAACAGAAGTTCATTGATAAGGGTACTGTACTGTCCAAAGCTGCATCGCCCATTAAATTCACGCACTTATAAGACGTCTGCAGTTTTCTGATTTGTCCTTTTTAAACCTTATTTCCAGTGAAGTTGAAAAGCAGACGCTTTTCCAAGACGGTTGCCAATGACTTTGGTACTGTATCATCCCAAAATGTGTTTGCTCTGATCACTCACTCTTTCTCTCTGAATGACGGCGCTCTAACCACACTGTGCCTTGATCCTACAACATCAATCTGTGCTTCTCGTGCCAGTGAAAGAAAGAAGTGCATTCAAGTGGAATGTTTTTTTTTTTTTTTTACTAATCACATGATTCTGGGGGTCACATTGTTGATATGAGATATTAATCAAGATTTTTTTATCAAATGCATGACAGGACATCTTTCAAATTTTCAGGCCTCAGATTTTCTATGCACAATTAATCAAGATGGAAAACAGTCAAATTGGCAAATGTAACTTGATACTTCCTTTTTTTTTATGGATTCAAAATGCATAGAAAATCTGCTTCATGCCACCATCTTTACCATACTAATGTCTAACCACCTGTAAAGTGGATTATTTCTCTTTGATTGTAGACACTTGCTGTGTGTGTGTGTTTCTGATTCCAGGGGCTTCAGTTCAGTGTTAACTGTTTGGCTGCTTACTGATTTTTTTCCCCTTCCCTCTTCCTCCCACTCTATTTGCATAACTATGTTCACTGAATTATAATTACCTTATTTCTTGACTGCCTCTTGTTTTGTTTGACATTACAGGCCCTTTGGTTGTCTCTGGTGCTTCTCAGCCTCATTTGTATTCTCAGGGTTTCTTTCTCTCAGGGTGGTAATAGACTACAACAAGCAACTTCTTTGGGATTTTATAACTGAAGAAATTGGCTCCTGGTAGCAAACAAGGAAAATTAGAAGCAGCAATAGTGCCCATAAACAAACAATTAAAATGATTCCTGTCCCATGTACAGCATGTACTGTTTGTGTGTCCATCACCACTCTTAATTACGACTTAAAATCCTGACTTTATATGATTGATTGCCGGCTAATTTGCACAGTAAAAATAATCTCACAAATGACTTGACTGATGATTACTTAGTAGTGGATTGTAATTTGTTTCAGTAAAGCTTTTATTCTTCAAAATGAATAGTCAGTTTTAAGACGTTGCTCTCTCCTCATAAAAATTGGGGTATTTGTTTCTGTTGCAGCCAGGATGTCACGGAAAATTAGCTCGTCTAGTGAGCAAAAGCCAGACATAGGTAAGCCAAAACTAATGACTTCTAGTTTCCAAGTATCTTTCTATTCTCTTACAGGTGCTTCGTCTTTTTGTCATTTGAATCTTCTGCTTAGTTCGCAGCTGTAAAATAACTCTGTGAGAAAACTGCTTATTCCCTAACGGCATATTTTTGTGAATGTGAGACTTCTGTTAACCTTCTGTTGTAAGCTGAGACGAACATTGTGTCTCTGTGCACTGCAAGCAGAGAAAAGATTCCCAAGATGGCGCTCATGTAAGGGGCGCATAAATGATTTGAACAAAGGCAAGCGAGCAGCCAGGATGAGCCTGAGGCCGGGCGTATGTAGAACTATATCCGCCCCCGATTGCTGTGAGTGTACCAGCCATGGTCTAGCTTGGACTGAAGTGGGATAACTGGTACTAACCCCCACCACTGCTGGGGCATTTATTTGGAGGTGGTTTACCTGTGATACTAATCCTCTCATAATAACTGCTTTCTACTTTTTTCTTTCTTCTGTTTCTTTTTTTGTTTTGTTTTTTGAGGAAGTTCCACCGGCTTGCCTGCACTTGCTGATAAAAATCTTCCTTTTCTTGTTTACAGTTTTCCCTTGTGAGGGACACACATGACGGGCGGTGTGTTTTAACCTTCCCCTCTGTGCCACAGATGTTTTTGTGTTTCTGTTGAGATCGCTCATTAGCTTTTTAAAGAGGGTAAAAGCTTGTGTGTCAGCCTCCATGAGCACAGTAATGAGACCTCAATAATTCTTGCTGCTTTTGATACCAGCTCTTCCCTGGGAGTCACTGCAGTACTACGTGCATATCTTTATACATTTTTTTTACATAGAGAATGTTGTTGTTGTCAAAGTTGTTTGCCAAAAAACTAAATTGGGAGCCATTTAAAGAAAACCGCATGCTTGGAAGTAAACTGTAAGAGCATTTCAATGTCAAAAAGCCTTTTGGTGTTCACTAGATGAAGGGTGTGTTGTTTTGCTCATACTTTCTCTGCACTGGGTCATTTTCCATGGAAGCCATGAATATGATCAAAGGCATCTTCCACTGTAAACATGGTAGCAGAACGCAGCTCTAACCTTTTGAATGGGTCTTGAATTGGGGGATTTTTGGCTATTAACATCTCCTCTATAAACTTCTTACTCATTTCACTTCACATAAATGATTTTCTCATTGGCTTATTTTTTTGTGCTCATGTCTGCTGTCCAGATGCCAAGGATAACACATTCACCCGCTCACGTAGTTCAAGTGTAACCAGCATAGAAAGAGAATCTCGAGAGGCCATCTCTTCCTTTCACTTCTGTGAGAGTTTTCCCAGGAAGACGGACAGTATGATCAGCCCCTGTCTGCTGGTGGGAACCACCCAGGGCTCAGTCATGATGGTGGCTGTCAACCTGCCGCCCGTCGGAGACCAGAGGCTGCAGCAGCCGGTCGGCATCTCGTCCTGTGGTAAGAGGCTAAGCTGAACTTAATCCCATCAGGTGTCCCTAGTGACAAAGAGAAGTGCATTCATCCATTCATTCATTCATCCATCCACAGCCCTTGATGACCTCTTTTGACTTGCATTTGAAACTGAAACAACAGACTGAGGACTTAGTCCTTGTGCAAGTCTCTAAGCTTCTTAAAATCACACTTCTCTAACAGACCTGGGGAAGTGGTGCAGAAGGGGGATAGAAGGAAATTCTGCCACTTGAAATCTCCGTGGGAACTTACTGTGTATTCATTAGCAAAGCCCCACAGGTAGTGTTTTGAACGTCAGACCTCAGTGATACTTCCATTTTTATAGAAAACAATTTAAAGAGGAACTATGCAGGATTTTTAGCTTCACTATGCTAAATCTTTACCTTAATTTAACAGCTTCGGAGTAATAGTGATGGTTAGATAAATGACTTTTAACTTGTTACAGGGAGAATGAATGGCCAAAAACCAACTTTGCAAGATCGGTGTCCCAGGTCTGTCATTGTGCTTATAGTTAGGGGTGTACAATTGATCTAAAAAGAAACAGAATAGAAATGTCCATGCCGACAAATCAGTAGAGGGGCATGTATGTTTGTAATGGAGCCCAAATAGTCACATTATCATCATCATTTTTATATATATATTTTTTCCAATCATATGAATAATTGTGATCTGATTTTTGCATAACAATCAGTCTATTGTATACTCATCATGCACTGTGTCTTCTGATGATACTGAAAATGCTCACAGCAGCTTTGCATTGTTAAATGTCAGGCATACATTGCTGAAAACAGTTTGGTATTTCTCGACACCAAAAGGTAAAAGGTCAGACCGGATTTAGGATCATTTAAAATGTGATTCCTTTAGGGAGAGGTTTTATTTATTTATCATTCATTTTTTCCCATTTCAGTCAACATGCACATAAGCCGAGTGACCTCGCTCTGCTGTTGTCACAGTAGTTGAGGACTGTGACAGCAGGAGAACCAGAATTTACTAAACATTTTGTAGAAATATGAATCCAAATTGAAACACTTCCTCAAAAATACCTATTTTCCCAGGCACTCTTGTCAGACTCAAAGGAGGCATTTTGACGATGGCCCTTCTGGACTCCACTGGAGCTCTGCTGCCCCCTTCCTACGAGCCATGGTATGACCCAAATGCCTCAGATGAGGAGAAGGAGAAGAGCCGGAGGCGCAGACCAGCCTCCCCTCCGTCATCACAAGAGGGTCAAGACTCCCAGTTTGCTGTGGTGTGCTCAGAGAAACAGGCCAAGGTGGTGGCGATGCCCTCTCAGACCCGCCTCTACAAACACAACATCACAGAGACGTCCTTCGTGCTAAGGGCTGATGTTGTGCAAATGGCTGGAGCAAACTGCATTGCCTGTTTCTGTGCTAATGGACACATCATGACTCTGAGGTAGCCTCACTGGTGCCTTCCACTGGCATTAGTATCTAGTTTGTGCAGCGCATTTCATAGCAGAGACACAACGCAGACTAAAGGAAGACTGAGGCAGCTTTAAATAACTGACAAATCTCAAATAATAAGTAATAAGAGTCTATTAGTACAGATTTTTTAATACGAATAAATGCAAACATAACACAATGGAAGTTTTTTCATACAAGTGTGTATCTTTATGTTGTCTCAGTTTACCCAGTCTGCGGCCTCTGCTGGACGTGAACTACCTGCCACTGACAGACATGCGGATAGCCAGAACGTTCTGCTTCTCTAACCTGGGTCAAGCCCTGTACCTTACCTCTCCCACTGAGATCCAGAGGATCACCTACAGTCAGGAGACCTGCGATAACCTGCAGGTCAGAACATGAAATACAAATACATGAAATAAAAATATGTGCAGAACAGAGTCTACATTTGGTGTTGGAAAAAGAAAATCCGTGGCAGTGAGTGTTGTGATGAATCATACGGATGTTTGTCTTCTCCAGGAGATGCTCAGTGAGTTATTTACCCCTGTGGAGACACCAGAGGCTCCTAACAGAGGTTTTTTCAAAGGCCTTTTTGGTGGAGGAGCTCAGTCTCTGGACAGGGAGGATCTCTGTGAGTACAGAGCAGCTTAGTATCACATCATGAATCCCTCTGCTTTTTCAGTTTACACACAGACCTCCATTTAGACATCAATGTATTTCTCTTTCTGTCTTTCCTGTTCCATCTTTGATAGTTGGTGAGACAGCTGCTGGTAAGGCTTCCCGTAGCCTGGCCCAGCACATCCCTGGCCCAGGCGGCATGGAGGGCATGAAGGGCGCAGCGTCCGGGGTGGTGGGAGATCTGGCTCGTGCCCGGATAGCCCTGGACGAGAGAGGGCAGAAACTGGGAGAGCTGGAGGAGAGAACGGCAGCCATGATGGCCAGTGCAGAGTCCTTCTCCAAACACGCTCATGATGTATGCACC
>OMNW01011869.1:28357-42539 GCA_900303245.1 Selene dorsalis | reverse complement strand
TAGTAGTTTAGTTTATGAGTGTATTCTTAAAGATCCCATATTGCTTAAAGTGAGGTTTCCATGTCTTTTTTTTCATTTTCATCACAGGTACACGTTCTATATTGATACTATGAAAATAACACAGTGCTCAGTCCTCAGAGAAATGCACTGTGTATTCAGAAACTCAAAATGAACTGCAGGACTTTTTTAACTTTGTGATGTCACAACAAAGTAACATCACCTCTTCTAACAATGCCATAGGCCCCACCAACCCAGAGGTCCCATCTAGCATGACAGGATTTAGTTTTGTGAATGATTTGGTAAAACCTGTTATGTTTTTATCTGATCACTCAGAAAACAGTCATCCAATCAGCGGAGAGGCCCACATCCTCCTCTCCTCTGATTGGCTCATTGATCTTTTGCCACACCAGAGAGAGGACTGAGAGAGGAAATTCAAAACACACTGAGATGGTTTTTTGTTTGTTAAAACTACAAATACATCCTCTCATTGTAAATCATTGTAAAATGTGGGACCTCTAATAGAAAAATACAGTATTATCATTTAAATTGTCCTAAAAGTATCCTAAAAGTACCTGTTCTTTGGAATCACCCGTGACTTTGTTTTTACAGATAATGGAGAACAGCACTATTGGAACTTATGTGACCACCATCAGCGCCCTCAGCCGCTCCACACTCGTTTATGACATCATCAGGGGGAACGAGGAGCGCTGCTTCTTCATTAACCAGCATACCGGTGTCATCAGCACACGCAGACTACTTGACTTTGAGGTTCATTGGCGCCTCTGCATATCGCAAAACTCAGTGTTGACATGATTCTTTTAAAAGGAAAGTTTGGGTTAATTTTCATATTCTGTTCATTTTGTAAGTGAACAGAGTTAAAAACTTGCAGCCTTTTTAAAATATGAATGCACTGTTATGTCATTAGTTCACATAATATTTAATAATTAAATAGTAATATGTGCTAAAAGTTTAGAGAGCTTCTGAAATCAGTACTTTGTAGCCCCTCCTGGCAGATATCACAGCTGAGCGACACATTTTGTAGTAGAGTATATATTCTTGATTTGGGAATTTATACCCACTCTTCTTAAAGTTCACATGAGGTTCTGGGGTATTTTTAGGTTGTCTAGCACACACAGCATGGTTAAGATCCACCCACAGATTTCCAGTGATGTTCAAATCAGGGGGAGTGCGAGGGCCGTTTTGCTTGTGTTTTCTTCAAAGTGGTTCATCATGGATTTTGAGGTTCGCTTTGGATCACGGTCCTGCTGTAGCAGCCCGCCCTATTTTCAGTTTCACTCTCTCAGCTAACTTCATTTGCATACAGAATTTTCTGATGTTAAGTGGAATCCATTCTTCTCTGTGCAATGTTTCCTGTGCCAATGACTCACACGACCCCAAAGCAGAATATTTCCACCCCCGTGATTAACAGTTGGCAGGGTGTTCTTCTCATCAAATGCTGCGCTTTTATTTTCCCCAAAAATGCCCTTGGTGATTGTGGTCAAAGAGCTCAATATTTAACTTCATCTGCCAACAACACTTGTTTCCAAAACAACTTTGGCTCATCCAGATGTTGCTTTGCAGACTTCAGACATTGACTTTTGTGATGAGGTCACAGGAAACTTTTGTTTCTGATGACTCCTCCATGTAGATCCTGTTTGTGCACAGTGGAACAGTGCACCACTGCTCCTGTGTCAGCTAAATCCTCCTGCAGCTCCTTAACAGTCATGTGGGGTTCTTGTTTCATCCTGCACAGCTTCGTCTGAAAGTTTTCTCGCCCTCTAGACCTCGTCTTGACCTCCATACCCCCTGTAGCTGCCATTACTTAATTGCATTTTGGACAACGGAGATTTCCAGCTGAAAGTGCTGTGATATCTTTTTACGGCCTCCCCTTGCTTTGCAGGCATCAATTAAGTTCTTTCTCAGATCCTCAGTCAGTTGCTTAGAGCCGACTGTGGTTGTTGAGCATTACCACAAAGTTCGAAGTCTGAGATTTTACCAGCTCAGGAAATGTCAAGAGCTGACGCTTCCTAATGAGAACTCTTGACCTGCCTCACAAGGTTTAAAGAGTCAATTAAAACCCAATGATTTAACATTGTTCTGCATGTAATACAAGTAAAACCTTTTGCACGGTGACTGTTATCTTTTTTGCACTTTTTAAGTTCTTGGAGTACAAATGACTGCATTAATATTTGAAAGAATGCTCATATTTATGTCTGTTTCCTTCACAGGTAGCATTTGTTGTGTTTTACTTTTATAAAAATATGTACTTTCCTGAGGGTTCATAACTCATGCATACAACTGTAGGATTTTAAAACAGCACTTTTCCTCACTGTGCTTCTTTATTTTGGCAGAAAACAACGTCCTACTTCCTGGTGGTGCAGGCCCTGAGCGTGGCTGGAATGGAGGCCACCACTGCTGTCATCATCCAAATAGGGGACGTCAACGACAGCCCACCTGTCTTCCAACAAATCAGGTATCAGTGGTGGTCAGAGCTGACTGAGTAGATGTTTAATGTGCTATTATCTGTTGGTCTGGGGTCATTTTTATGTTGCTCTTTGTCTTAACAGGTATGTGGGTGAAATCAGTGAGGCTGCTCCAGTCAACACTGTGGTGCTGGCAGAAGACGGTAACCCTCTAGTCATCCAGGCAACGGACAGGGACCGCAATCATAACGCCCTGCTGGTGTTCCAGATTATAGACGACACCGCTCGCATGTTTTTCAGTGTGGATTCAGGAACTGGATCAATTAGGTAGGGGACATGTAGAAGTCAGGAGAGGAGAGGACATCTGATTCACCCGTTTTCAAAATGTTAGTGATCATAATCTCTTCACTTTTTAAACTTTAGGACAATTGCCAGTCTGGACTATGAAACCTTCTCTGAGTTCCTCTTTCGGGTTCATGTTAGAGACAGTGGGCAGCCTCCTAGGAGTGCTGACAGCCCAGCAGAGGTGCTCCTAAAGGTAAGTAAATGGCATACAGTAAGAATCAGCTGTCACTGCCTCAAACTATTACATTCAGCTCGACTGAAATCTCTATTTCTGCCCTGTCTAAGGTGATCAATATCAACGACTCACCGCCAAAGTTTTCCCAGGATGCCTACGAGACCGTCCTCCTCCTGCCAACCTACATGAAAGTCGAGGTCCTCAGAGTTGAGGCTTTTGACCCTGATATGACCTCAACAATATCAATCAGCCCCATGCTAGTTTACTCTCTAGTGGACAGTAATGCGGAGTACTTCTCTGTCGAGCGCTACACTGGACTTGTCACCGTCATCAATCAGAATCTCAATAAAGATCGTTACCGCTTTAATGTGAAGGCAAGTGACTGGCCTACAGTGGACGTGTCATGTGATTAGAATTTCTTTGTCCTGTCACTAGCTTAGATAAGCAGCATGCTACTGGCTTAGACCGGCTTAGATAGTAATGATTTCCACAGGGAAGTCAGAGCTTAGGGTCAGTTCCCTGGATGCTTACTGTCTAGAATACTTCAGATAGATGGGTGGTCTGCAGACAGGAAACGGAACAGCAAGGCAATTGGCAAGGCAATTTTATTTGTATAGCCCGTTTTTACAAACAGTTTGTCTCAAAGGGCTTTACACAGCATCATTACAACATCTTCTGCCCTTAGACCCTCACATCGACTGAGGAAAAACTCCCAAGAAAACCCTTTAACAGGGAAAAAAATTGGAGAAACCTCAGGGTGAGCAACAGAGGAGGGATCCCTCACCCAGGATGGGCAGACGTGCAATAGATGTTGTATACAGACAGACTGTGCAGCACTGAACATACATCATCTGCATTAGCCTACAGTTGTCATATCTATGTAGATGTCAGATAAGGCACTCATACATTTCTGTTTCTATCTGTTTTAAGGTTTGGGATGGACGTTTCTCCAGCATGGCGTCAGTAACAGTGCTTGTCCGTGAAGCTATAGACAGCGGCCTTCTCTTCACTTTCCCCTCTTACTCCGCCTCCATCCCAGAGAACATACCCAATGTCACCGTGGTGACCGTCGTCAACACGGTCGGCCACCGGCTCAATGAGCCGCTGAAGTACTCGCTGCTGAACCCCGGTGGACGCTTCATCATACGGCCGACCTGTGGAGTGGTGCTCACCACTGGCGTGCCATTTGACCGAGAAGAAGAGGAGAGTTATGAGCTGGTGGTGGAGGTCAGCAGAGAGGATGAGATACTGAGAGTGTCCAGGGTGACTGTACAAGTGCAGGTGGGTATAGAGACATGTGTGTGCATGAAGTGTCTTATTTCCCCCAAGCACTGACATTTGATTTGGTCGGCCCTGTTTTTTTATTACTTGCTTTACGTGTCTTCCCTGTCAAGTAAAAGTATACTACACTCTAGCTTTGTGAAACATGTATTCATTCATTCCACCCTTCTGTGTCTCAGTTAAGTTTAGTTTGTGTTTGTTTTGTTCTCCAGATCATAGCTATGCTGTGCAGAAGTTATTTCCGACTCTGTGTCGATTGTAGAAAAGACTGCAGCTCTATTATACATGGTATTTTGGTATGGTGTATTTCTGTATGCACGATGCACAATAGTGAAATAAAACAACAGGAGCAAGCAGATGGAGAACATACACTACAATCTGTCAAGAGCTGATTCTTTAAGCCCTCAATTCCCACCAAAGTCTAGTTTCCAGCGCTCCTTACAATGACCTCATTTGAGGTTTTCTCAAAATAACTGTCCTTTCTCCAGGTAGAGGATGTGAACGACAATACTCCAGAGTTTGTAAACCTCCCCTACTACGCTGCAGTGCAGGTGGAAGCTGAGCCAGGATCACCTGTTTTCAGGGTGTCAGCCGTGGACCGAGACTTGGGTCTGAATGGAGAAGTGACCTACAGCCTCAAGGAGCAGCACAGGAACTTTCAGGTGAGCTCTCTACAGCTTTTTATTTCATACCGAGGCAATAAATCTAAAAAATGACAGTTTTATGGTACAAACTAGTATTTACATCTTCCCTGCAGGTGAATCCTGTGACAGGGGAGCTGACCTTGAAGAGAGCCTTCGAAGTAGATTTATCTAACGCAGAGTACAAGCTGGTCCTTGTGGCCACTGACAGCGGCTTCCCACCTCTGTCCAGCGAGGTGGAGCTGCCTGTCACAGTGGTGAATAAAGCCATGCCGGTGTTTGACAAGCCCTTCTACGGCGTCACCGTCAGAGAGGACGTGGATATTTCCACCTCTGTCCTTTGCATCAACGCCACCAGCCCTGAAGGCCAGAGCGTCATCTTCAGCCTAACGGACGGAGACCCTCTGCTGCAGTTTGACATCGGCTTTGACTCAGGGATCATCAGCGTCATTTACCCGTTAGACTACGAGACCATGCAGTACTATCGCCTGACGGTGAAGGCTACGGACACACTGACCGGGGCGAAGTCGGAGGTGGACGTGGACATTGTCGTGCTGGACGTGAACGATAACCCGCCGCTGTTCCAGAACAATTCCTACTCCTCTGTGCTACCTGAGAACTCCATGATCGGAACAACAGTGTTACAGGTGTGTGTGCGTGTGGGTGTGTGTTTGTCTGTGTACTGAGTCTGCCCAGTGTTTATTTTTACTGAATGATTGTTTACACTTAAAACTCACCTCAGCAGCACTGAGGCTGAGTATCAGACACCGAATCATTTATTTATGAGAAGATGGAGTGATATTTCCCTAGAAATTTCCCAGTGGAAGTTCTTGACCTTTAGCGGATAATAGACCAGTGACAAATCATGTTTGCACAAGACAATTCCAAGACGCTTGCTGCATTGATTTTTCTGACAGTTTCTTTAGTCCCTCATCAAAACAGGTTATTGGCCTCATTTAACTGTATTATTGAACTTTACTAGAATCTGGAAGGGAATCAAAGAGTAATTAATCACATTAATGTTCATCCGGATTTAAAACACATCCGAGCTTGACCTGGCAGCACTGGTCAATTTAGAGACCATACTATGTAAATGCACGTTGTTGGCACCTTGGACATAATCATAACAATTTTTTTTGTTATTTATTTATTGAGTTATTTCAACTCAGACACAAGATCAAACCAACAGTGAAAAACATGCCCCTGCCTCAAAATGAATGCAATACTTTTGAAGTCATTTTTTCGCCTTTTCATCATTGTATAATTGATAATCTGACATTTTCAAACAAAATAATCATGCTGGATCGTCGGTAAGTTTTTCATGTGTTTTAAGATCCTTAGAACTCTATTTACTTTTTGTGTCTCCATGGCAGCAACAGCCAGAGACATTGTGTTCTTAGGTAAAAGCGATATCTCCGTTTCACCTCTGAACCAACTAAACTTCCACAATGCACGAGCATTCACTAAAACTCAAGGGGAACTGATTAGACTTTTTTGATCATTGATTTTTTAGGCCTCTTGAATCTGGTATCACAAGATCATAAAGAAAGTTGTTTAGATTAGGAACTGATCCGTTTGTAGGTGACAATGGTTAAAAGGTCAAGGTCACGTTCTTGTGAAGGTAATATATCTGGAACGTGCAGGGGCAATGCCAGTACCTCTGTCACGCTGTGACCTCACATAACACATTTCTGCCTATAACTCACAAATTCACAAAGATAACACAATTCAACCTAAATATCTATAATGATAATATGTAATTCAAATGGTCAAATGACAATTCTAAACCATAATTCAGTGCTGTAACTCAAGAAGGGGAGAAAGTGACCGTATTTCCTGCACCTTCGGTTTTGGTGGAAGCAAACAACTGTGGGGCAGCAATTCTACTAACATCCAGATTTAATGGATCTGACTAAACAAATCAGACCTTATCTTGAATAATGCATGAGGATGAGCAAGGTTTGATGTTCCTCTCGCTGTAGGTTTTTGCCCAAGACCAAGACTCAGAGAAGAACGCCATAGTGAGCTACCAGATCCTGTCCGACATCTACAACAGCAGCGACTTCTTCCACATTGACAGGAGCAGCGGGCTGGTATTCACCGCACGCCTGCTCGACTATGAGCTCGTCCAGCGCTACAACTTCATCGTCAGGGCGATGGACAGCGGAGACCCTGCCCTCAGCAGTGATGTTAGTGTAACTGTGACTGTTACTGACACAAACGACAATCCACCTAATTTCAGCCAAATGCTGTACGAGGCCTTTGTCAGCGAGCTGGCACCCCGGGGACACTTTGTGACTTGTGTTCAGGCGTCAGACGCTGACATCTGTGATGCTCAAAGGCTGCGGTAAGACAAGAGAAAAGCTCTGGGCGCGTTGTTTTTGCTGTATTGCCTTGTACCAGTGGTGCTACAACTTTCTGTACATGGTCTCCCTTTGAAGAAAGTTAAATCTGCTGCTACACTTTTCCACTCTTTTTCACTCTGTTTTGAAAGGCTCTATTCTCACCAGGATATTTTGTTTTTGTTGTCCTGGCCAAGAAAATGTTGTCATTTTCTCTCCATCCTTTGTACTTCAGGCAGTTTTCATCCTGCACATTGTCAAGAAAACTGGATCTGTAGATTTTAAGCTGCTCCGGAGCAAAATAACATCAAACGCTATAATCATCATTGTACTAATTTTTTTTTATTTGCCTTCAGCTACAGTATTCTCTCTGGGAATGAGAGGATGACTTTTATGATGGAGCCAGATACAGGGGTGCTCAGTCTGTCTAACAAGAGGAGACAAGGCATGAAACTCCTATATCAACTCAATGTGTCGGTGTCAGATGGAGTCTTCACCAACACTGCTCAGGTGAGGCAGATTCCCTGCACTTACAATTTACTTCTGTCAACTGGTTAGGTCTTTTTTTAACCTCTACAGTGTTGACACACAGCAGCTCAGCGACCCGTAGTAACCCCCGGCTGCGGATTTATTACACTCACAGCTGTCCAGTACGACCGCAGATTTTTTTCTCTATTTTTTTTTTTACTACTGGCTGCTGAGCGGCTCTGCAGTTTCGAGGTTAATGTGTGTTCGTGTCATATCAGATTTACTATGAGGATGAGCTGCCAACTGGAAAAAAAATGTTCACATCTGTCTCTTAGTGGTAATTACAAGTGGGACATGGGGGGGATTTTTTGGCTCTGTTACACCACATCTCTGATAACCTACATAACAAGCTGCAGCAACAACATGGCACCCCAGTTCCTTGTTTTCTGCTGACATGATGTGAACACAGTTTACATGGGGCCACAAAACACATTAAGTGAAGTGTTTACCTGTCTGAGTTAAGGTTTCTTTAAAATAAAGATTTGCACAAAACACCCTCAAGTCTCATCCTTAAGGTTTCCTTAAAATGTCTTGTCATTCAAGGTTTTCTCCCGTCTTAGTGTTATACTTAAGGAAATCACTTAAAGTCAACTAAACCACTGCGCAAAAGCCATTAATGACCAAAGTGAGGAACAAATTAAAGGTGCCTCTGAGTCTTAACAGCAGATAGGATGAGTTTATGGTGATAATGAAGAAAATGAAGAGTACGCCACAACAGGGAGACACTTTTGATGACGCAGCAAAACTTTACAGCTCCAAAATCAGTGCTGCAAGTGCCTTAACTTTTTCTTTAACTAAGGTAACCTCATAAGAGATTCTCTGCTAAACATTTAAGTACATCCCATTAAACTAAACTTGACACATTAACCAGATGTCAGCATACCATGAGATGATGATGATGATGATGGTGGTGGTACAGTAAGGCTGACTGTAACGGTGACTCTGATTCACAGGTGATTGTACGCGTCCTAGGAGCGAACCTGTACAGCCCCGTGTTCAGTCAGAGGTTCTACCTGGCCGAGGTCCGAGAAAATGCTCCTCCAGGGACAAAGGTCATCCAGGTAGTTTTACTTGCTCACAACTCATAAGAAGAAGTATTTCCTTTCAGGTAGGCTACTCTTGTAATGAAATGTCTGTATGCCTTCATGACTTTCTGTGTGGACCTCCAGGTTCGTGCCACAGATGAAGACTCGGGGTTGTTTGGACAGATCACCTACTCCTTCATCAATGACCTGGGGAAAACTCAGTTTGCCATCGATGCAGATGGAGTCGTAATCACTCTTCAGAAATTAGACAGAGAGAATCCTCTTAACAAGGACATGGTGCTGACTGTCATGGCTCTGGATGGTGGAGGTATGTATGTATATCATACATAGAATGACCAGAATAACGTATGATCTGCTCATCTGTGTTGTGCCTTTTTCCAGGCCGTGCGTCCTTTTGCACAGTGCGAGTGGTTCTGGCGGATGAGAACGACAA
This sequence comes from Selene dorsalis, assembly GCA_900303245.1. Taxonomy (NCBI): domain Eukaryota; kingdom Metazoa; phylum Chordata; class Actinopteri; order Carangiformes; family Carangidae; genus Selene; species Selene dorsalis. The sequence goes on along the minus strand of OMNW01011869.1, from coordinate 33,325 downwards.
TGCCCCTCGGTTCAGAGCTGTGGAGTACCGCATGAGCATTAAAGCCAACGTTGCCAAAGGTTCTTTGGTGACACAGATCCAAGCCACTGACCCTGATGCTGGATCTAATGGACGTATCACCTACTCTCTTTACAGCGAGGCACGCCTGTCACTGGTTGATGTGCTGGAGGTCAGAGCATTTTACACATAGCTGTACTCTCTGTCGTAATAAGGCTGTAAATACATTCTGAGGTCCCTCGAGAAAAAGATCTAACCAGGTCCAAACCTTAACAATGTATTTGATGACAGGAAACCTTATTAAAAATGATGCTGTTACCCTCTTTTTTCAATTAAGAGAAATTCTCAACTGACACCCCCTCCCCATTTCAGAGGATTAACAGCCATCTGTTAGCTGTAGATCATATATTTCTACTCATCAAATCAAAATGATGTTGTATTAAGATCGATGCTTCAGTTCATTTTCAGCGTTAAAAAGGGAAGTGCAATTAAATGAACACGAACGATTAAATGAAAAAAAAAAAAAGCATTAGCGTTTAGTAGAAAAGGCTAATATGACATAAAGGAATATCAAGAAGTAGCGGTGGCTCATAAATGTAAATAGATAACGGGAAATTCGTGGGAATAAAATGAGAAGTTCAGAGAAGCCAGAGGCCATTAAGAGAAAATAAGAGGCAAAAGCTGTGAAGGCTTATTGGCTCAGACACAGATGAGCTCAGACTGGGAGTCAGAGATGTGTTTCTAGGATTATTATCTCTAAAGTAGATCTAAATAATGTTGTGATTTTGCTGGTTACCAGGTGGAGCCAGACAGCGGTTGGATGATGACTAAAAGCACGGTGGACCACCTCCAGGGGACCGTGCTGTCCTTCTTTGTCAAAGCCACGGACTGCGGTTCTCCAGCCAAACACTCCCTGGTGTCGGCCTTCATCCACGTGGTCCCTCCGGATGCTTTCGTTCCCTCCTTCAGCCAGCCTCAGTACTCCTTCACCATCCCAGAGGACACGGCTGTAGGAACGGCCCTGGGCTCTGTGTACTTGGGGCCCGCGCAGAACGGGTTCTTCACCACAGTTGGGGGGGAGACACTCGACAGCAACGAGGGAGGGACTTTCCTGGTGGAGAGGGAGAGCGGTCTGATCCGCCTGGTCAAGCCGCTAGACTACGAGCAGGTCAACACCTTCCGCTTCAAGGTCGCAGCGACAACAAGGAGAGATCTGATCGAGGCTGTCTCCACCGTGGACGTGGAGGTCAAGGTTGGTGATAAAGTTGAACATGGAGCTTGCCAGACTTTTTGTTTCTGTCTGTTTAATTGAATTTAATTAAAATACTAAATCAGAATCACAACAGTATGAAGAAAAAACCAGTGCTCATGTCACTGTCATAACAAATCTTATAGCAGCTATTCTCAAAATTCAAAATGGCTACAAAACATAAGAGAAGTTGTTCCTCGAAGGAATATGCACTTGTAAATAGTTTATGTATTTTCTGTCGAGATTTATGATTTATGCAGCAATGCAGAAGTATGCAGTATAAAAAAATACATTCACAGCTTAAAGATACATTCGGCTTAAAGGAATGTTAAGTCATCGAACTGCTCTAATTAGTTTCAAAGTTCAGATCTTGTGGGACTTTTAGGCGAACTTGTCATTTTGCAGGTCCTGGATGTGAATGACAATAAGCCAGTGTTTGAGACCAACACCTACGTGGCAACAGTGATGGAGGGAATGCCTGTAGGGACCAGAGTGGTTCAAGTGCGTGCCCTTGATCCAGACTGGGGCTCCAACGGCCAGGTGTGTGACAGACAATTTCAAGTGGCACTGTGTTTTTGTTCTTTTTATGTTTTGCTTTGAATAAGAAAGCTGTGATTTATTTATTTATTTTAATGGCAGGTAACCTACAGACTCGGGCCTCTGCTCACCTACAACATGGACTTGACCAGGGACGCCCGCTCCTTCAGCAGCCCCGTCATGATGAGCTCCATCTTTGCCCTCGACAGCAAAACAGGCTGGATCACCACAGTGAGTCAGATGGACCACGAGGCCTGCTCCAGCTACAGCTTTGAAGTGGTGGCCTCCGATCTGGGCGAGCTGCAGTCTCTCTCCTCCACCACCGTGGTAACCATCACCGTGTCGGACGTCAACGACAACCCGCCGCGCTTCGAGAGGGAGCTGTACCGGGGCGCCGTGAAGGAGAGCGACCCCCTCGGAGAAGTGGTGGCTGTGCTGAAAACCAAAGACGGAGACGGAACGGATCAAAACCGCCAGGTCAACTTTTACATCACTGGTGAGGAAGTCGTGAGAACAGGAACAAAATTCAGTCTAACGCGCTCCTGTGCTGCAGTAATATTCCCTCATGCAGGGAGATAATGTTCAGCTGCATAAAAAATATTCATTGGCCTAATGGGGTTGTTACTTTACTAAAGGTCAAAATTTAAATAAATTTTAACTGAAATGTCAAACATAACTAACCTTTTGTTTTTTATATTTCCTTTTCATTTTAATTCACAAAGGTATGCATTATATAACAGAACACTTCAAGCAAGGTCAAGAAACACAGTGTGTTCAAGTTTTTAATTCTCATATAGGAGGCAACAAAAAACGAAATATACTCTGTAATTTACAGCAGAACCAACCAGCCTGAAAACTTCTGCTTTGAATGATTCTGGCAAAATTATCAGTCAGGAAATCCAGAGTCTTTCACGCTCTCACACAGGACTTTGTGATCACTCGCTCCTTTTTTATGGGAGCCATAAAGAAGCATTGTGAGGCCTCTCCAGCAAAGCTCTCACCTTGATGATGAGTTAGATGTTTTCCATTCATATAATAGCCCACTGTCTGATAATGGCTAAGGATGATGTATTTTTGGCCTGGTCCTCTGGCATTTAAAAATACTGATTGGCTTAATGGAAGCTTTGTAATAAAAGGTCAGATTTTTAAACTCTGAAAAGGCCACCGCCATTTACACCACCAGGCGGGTTTACACACCGATGATAGATGTTTACTGATTGCGCTACCTGCTGTATTTGTATGCGTGTGTTTGTGTGGATGGATTAATAAGGCTTCCAATCTGTTTACAAGTCTTTACCCGTTTCCTTGTTATGCAGCATCCTCACTTTAATCCACATCCTTGTCACTTGCAGGGGGAAACCCGCGGGGTGTGTTTGGCCTGGCTCTGGTGCAGGGGGAGTGGAAGGTTTATGTGAGCGGTCTACTGGACCGTGAGCAGCAGGACTGGTATCTGCTCAACATCACAGCCAGCGATGGCCTATATGTGGCTCGCACTGCAGTGGAAGTCACTGTTATGGATGCCAACGACAACAGCCCCATCTGCAACCAGGTCAGGGATCAAAAGATATGGAAATGAAAAAAAAAAAGCTAATCTGTGGAATTTGCCTAGACTATCTAAAACTTTGTTTTTATTTTACTCCATGTTTCAGTACTTGCCTTTATCAACTGTTTGTCTCCAGGGTAACCACATTCCACTTTTTGCCTGAAAACAAAAAGAATACATGTTTTTATTCTAGTACAACCATGTACAGTGAGTATTCATACAGCACAGTGGAATAAAGACAAACACACATGCTCAGTGATAATTCACTGTATCACACGGTGCTGATTTTCTGATTAGCACAGTCTCAAAGAGTATTTAAGGACCCACTTTCTGAATGAACTTTTTCTTTGGTGATTTTTAAGGCTGGCTTAACACTGAAAATTAATGTGTTGAATAATGTTAAAATTAGCATATTTATGACTAAAGAGGAGAAAGCAAAGACAAAAAAAAAGAAAATGCATGTCTGCAGTAGTACAACAGGATTTATTTAGTTAAAATATTGACTCTCTGTTCTGTCCTGAAGTACAAACTCAGTGTGAATTAATTCCAACAAATTGTTTTTGCATTGTATTTAAGAGGGGCTTTTATGTAGGGTAATAACAATAATAGATTAATTCTGTAGCCACAGTTTGGAGCTGTGGGATAGAGTGTTTTTTAAAATATGTCAGAAACAAATGTTGAAAATAAGCAATAAGAAAACAATCAACTTTAGCTAATTGTGCTGCTCTGTACCTTTGCACCTTCAGGAATCGTCCTAAATGAGAGTTAATCCGGTGCCATTTGGCTGATCTATGAGAGGGAGATCACACTGAAAGGGAGGATAATTGGGCTGTGCAGTCATTTGGGAATATCCCTTTTCATTTAGTAGTATTCTACAATTCTTCAATTTCAAATAATTAGTTCAGAAACTTTTATTCTCCCTCTAAACTCTCACTAATTCTCTTTGAAATCGCCCCCCTCCCGTTCCCTGTTCTCCTCCTCTATTCCTTCTGTTCTCAGACAAGTCAGGCCTGTGTAACTACAAAGTGGTAACTCTGGTGTTACACTGCTGTAGCATTAGATGTATCAGAAGACATGAAGTCTCAGATGCTGCACTATAGCCATGTTGTTAGCACATTGTTCACAGTGTTTCTTTACATCATTATTTGAAGTAGCAGTAGAAACTGTACCTGTGGTTATAATAGGGAGTGGAGCAGTAGTGTTATTGGAAGTAATGGTCGTAACAGTGTAGGTACAGTACTACAGACACTACTACTAACTATAGTACCAGCAGTAATAGAAGTAGTGCAGCTCTGCTCTCCAGTGCCTTCATTTAATAATTCAATCCTGCACTTTATTAGATATTATCTGTTTTAAAATCTGTGGTTTTATCTTGTTTTTCTTTTTATGCTTTCTTAATCCTGTTCAGCACAGTGAATGCCTCTGTGTGTGATAATGTGCTACACAAATACATTTACCTTACTGCCCCTAGCAGTGGCAGCTGAACTACCAGTTATACTAATAATGCTTGTGGCAGTACTGATTGCAGTAATATTGGAAATACACAATAGCTGTACCACAAATCACATCTGGTATGTTAGATATCAAACAGGTTTTTTTTTTTTTTTCAAATTTTTCAAAAAAAAAAAAATTACAATTTCCC
>OMNW01011869.1:0-18749 GCA_900303245.1 Selene dorsalis | reverse complement strand
GGCTGAGTGGTCGGGTTGAAAGCATCACACTTCATTCACGTAACAGCTGCTGCTGTGAGAGAGCGTTGACGATAATTATGCACTGTAAAAGTCTGAGAATGCCAGCAGGAGTTGGCAGAGGTGGTCCTTACCTGTCTTTACATACTGTGGCTGTCCAAAACCTTGTACAATTAAGTTCAGTATATGACAGCTTACAGCAGCGGGGTACAACAGTTAAAAAATTACCTAGCATGTGTTGTCACATCTTTGATCTGGATCTTTGAATTCCTGGACCCTTTCAAAGGAATCTGCTCCTTTAAATACGTTTTTTTTTTGACAAATAATTAATATCAGATTGTCCTTAATCTGAACTGTAGTGAATCCAAAACATGTAAACTTCCAAGTTCTGCCTCCACCAGCAGCAGTGGGATATTAATTCTTACATGTGAATCAGGAGATGCAGTTGTATCCATGTTTTTATCATCTTCCTCTCTGTTGTCCAGGCGGAGCCGCTGTCCTATGTCGGACCAGGAGAGATAATTGGCATCGGAGTCCTTGCCTTTGTCATCATTCTCCTCCTCATACTCTTCATCGCTTTTAGGAAAAAGATCAAATTCAGGAAAGACTCCGACCCGGGCCCAGGGACTCAGGCTGTAATGGGCGTCTCAGCTATTTCTACAGAAACCAGCTACATGCTGCACAAGACTGGCATGGGGGCAGAGGGGATTGAGTTCAAAGCTGTGCGTCTGTCAGGCTCACCAGGGACCACAAGCACCTACGGTGAGGTGGGCAGCAGCACCGGAGGGCCTCCTCAGGTCATGGTGCGTCCAACTGCCCACTCCCCTCTACCGGGAGGACTCGGCAACCAGAGCATGAGGAACGGAGACGGAGACAGGACCACATCCAGCGAAGGCAGTCAGGTATGGGTCTCTGTTAATGATTGAAACTGATTTTCCAGTCTGACATTACACGGCTCAGATGTTGTCATAGAATTTAAAAGTTGATTGAAAAGTTGTAATAAAAAACATATATTCATATATATCCCTATCAATATTTAATTTTGTAAGGTTGATGTGATCTGTGATAGAAACAAAGTGTATGTTAACAGCAGGAAGTGTATAATTTAACTGTGCTGCAGACTTTAAGATCCAGACCACTTTTAGGTTTTATTGTTACTATAATGAAAATCTCTGGCCATGTCAGTTTTATATCATAATGTCAATATTATGTTGCTACGTCATATTTGATGATGCTGTGCTTCTGTGATTCAGTCGTATTCTTTTATTGATTGGAACAGAGGATTCATACAAACAGTCATGGTTAGCTTAAACTATGAAAAAGTCTTTCTATAGTTGAAAGCAAGAGTAACATAAAATAAGATGTCAGAGAAAATATGAGAAAATAACATTTTTGTAAATTTTCAAGAGTTGGAAGTTGGCGGTGCTGTGTGAGTTTGAACAAAAGAAAAAAGAAGTATTTTGTCATTGAAAGGAGCTATTGGCGTTTGCTTTTCTCTTTTTTAATTGTAAACCATCACCACCATCTGCTCCTGGCAAGAAGAGCACATTTTGTAGCAGAGAAAAAATGCAGATGGCTACAATAAAGCCACAATGTGTGTGTAAATCGAATCCCATCAGATCAACTTCAAAGATACATTAATTGCACAAAAAAGACACTTTGTGGTTTTAACTGTAACTTTACAGTTTTATAACTCTCCAATCTGAGTCTAATGAAGAGACTAAAGCCACGGATCTCTGTTTTCAAATGTTTCTCAGGACAGAAAAATCTTCATTTCTACATTGATACCAATTACTACGGTAATACTAATAATTAATACTTCAAAATGTAGTTTGTAAACACATTTATAAATATTTAACTATTAATAAGCTCATCTACAATATCAATGATTGTATGTTCATATTTTTGTTAAGTTATGGATTATAAATAAAGTATTATATTGATTACAACTCAGTTATTTAGGAGATGTCGATTGTTCATAAAGTCTAAGTAAACAATTAACAAACTACTTAGATCAACATTAATGCTGCTCATGAGTTACACATGTAATAATGGTTATTGATTGTGTTAATAGATGTATTATAAAGTACTTACAAGTAGTAACTACCTTAATCAATCATAAATTGCTGTATTGCTATCTATTAACTGTATGTACCATAAATGCTGAATGAATTACATCCAAATTAGTATCAGTTTAGGAATAATGCTTTATTAAAGATGAATTAAGTATTCATTAAGTTTTAACAATGCTCAATAGTGTGTAGTTATTCTAAAGTGTTACCACATTAACTAAATATTTCCCTAAAATCTGGGCACTGTAGTTTTTAACCAACGTGGCCCAAACAGGGCTCAGTAGTTTATTTTTGGGGACTGTCTCCAGCAGCAGCAGATTTATGGGAGCGGTGTGTGTGCGGCTGACTCAAAACAAACTGCAGTAGCGTGTTCATTATAATGAAAGAACATCTTACCCGGTGCAGTGGTGCTGCTCAGCGATGTGTTTTTAATTGTTTTGGACAACACTGAAGCTCCACGGCTCAGAGGATGTAAGCTACATCAGTGTTCAGAAAAGTCTTGTTAGTAAGATCAGCTCATTGCTGCAAAGACAGAATATCACTAAAGCGCTTTTTGTATTTGTTGTGTGCTTTTCTATCTGTAGCTGGGCAGCTTCCTCTCAGACATGTCTAACGTCCGAGGCGTGGCCAATAGGAGGGGCATCGCCGTGTGTAGCGTGGCGCCCAATCTCCCCTCAGCCTCGGCCTGCCGCTCAGAGCACAGCCCGGCCCACAAAGTGTCCTGGGAGGGCGAGGAGACGAGGGAGGAAGGGCTGGAGAGGGTGAGAGATGAGAGAGAGGAGGAATGGGGGCAGAGAGCTTTTGAGCTGGAGAGAACACAGAGAGATAACAGTCCACAGGGTAAGACTGGCGACCACGAGCGCACGCACGCACGCATGCACACGCACACACACGGTTTCTAACCTCTGATCAAAAAAGGCACAGAGTACACAGGCCCCAGACTCATTGTGTTTCACCCATCTTGACTGAGGGAGCTTCTTTTTTTTTCACACTGATCTATGCCTTTTGATCACACACATCAAAGAAAATGGTCCAGAGTAAGCAAGAGTGGTTAAGAAGTCATATTTTTATTTTGCTATCACTACGCTCTAGTTTTACTATTTACGTCCTGGGAGTCGGAAATGATAAAATAACTTGCTTTTCTGTTAGACTGCTGAAATTGGCAATTATGTCCTCTTGTATCAGGATAAGTCTCTTACATCTCCTGTGCACTTCTGATTGAATGGTCAGGGTAATCAGCCAGAACTGATGTCCTATGTTCTTGTCCTACTTTTGCTCCAAAAAAGTTAAGTCAAAATGAAAGCAGTTGGCAGACTTCCACTCACAGAAAGTCAACTTTTCTACCAGCTATTTTACTGCCTTTTTTGTGGCCATTTGCCTCAGGTGTGCTTATGTCAAACAACAACACACCTAAGCAAGAGCGATGAGCTATATAATATGATTCAACTTCAACTTCTTTTTTGGCTGCCAGCAAGAGTTCACAGTTCACAGTTTGTTCTCTGTCAATGGAATAACCACGTTGCATCTCAGCACTGAGGTGGACGTCACGGTTTTCGATTCTCTGTCTAACCTGTTGTTGGGAGAAAACAGCCTGCGGTGGGAACTTCCTGCCTGTTAATTATTGATTTCTTCCTGTGGGAATGGGAAATGGGTTATTTTAGTTTTTTGCAACCCTGCTAAGAATATTTGCAAAAAACCGAAGAGAACGAAAAATATGTACCCCCTTCATCATTACATCATAGTCCATTAATTGATATGCAATTAGGCTTTTAATATTATCCTGTTTACTGTGCTAATAACATGAGTGTTTACTGCCAGGTTAGTTAATCAATGAAAAACAGTTAAGTCATTAATTTACACCACAGCAACCGCTAACAAGTCTGATGATGAATATTGCAATAGTTGGGCACAAGTCAATACATGAGATACAAACTAATAAGGCAACATATTGGTCGTTTCTTTCTGTCACTACCTGCTGCATCATGAATAAATAAAAAGTAATGAAAAATTAAATACTTGGAAGATATTTTATGAACAAATCAGGTCCCATATCTCTCAATGTTTTTGCAACTCCACTCAAAACTAGGAGGTATCAGAATAAGAATATTGATCTTTGCAAAGAAATATATAGTTGTGATCTAAGGTTCATGACTGAGTGACTTTGACATGGCTCACATGGACAGTAGCAACAGCTCCTTTAGTGCACATGGGATAAACTTCAGTGGAGGCTTCCCAGTTTAAAAGCTCGAACTACTACTACTGTAACAGTCACAGCATGAACCACACCAAGCAATCTGTGGATATATTTTGGTTGCGGAAGGAGAGGGAGTAGAAGAGGAGTAAAAACTAACGAGACCTATGTTGAGCTCTGTATCAGTGGTAATAAGCATTTTTAATTAAAATGCTCCAACATCTCAAAACGTTACTTTGAGAGGAAAAAATATGATAAATATTTTAAGTTTCTACCTTTTCAAGAGAAGTGAGTCATTTCTTAGTTAGTAACATTTAGATGTCTCTTACAATTGTAAAAGTGTAGAGGATTTCAAAGGTTTAATGCCAGGATGAGAATGTGGTTTGGCAGTGTGTTGGTTGTAGGATTAGAGCAGGGGTCGGGTGCATAACCTCAGGCATAGCTGCCAAGGTTGGCACGTGGCAGGGTAGTCACTGGCAGAATGACAAATGCATGTGTGAAGGACAGAAATATATGGAATATAAAGAAAGGTTAGAAAATGTTTACAATATATATTTTTTACCTTCACCATGTTTAGATGTGTCCTACCACACCTGGATGCCGAATTAGACCTGTGGCTGCCTCTCCTATTTAGTTTGATTGATGGTGCTGCCTTGCTGCTCACATTCCCACCGGAGTGTTTTACTTGTTCCATGCACACTGAACCATGACCATCTTAGCCTGGACTTAGAAAGCTAAACTCGATGCCCAGACACCCCAGCCCTGCCTGCTTTCTGTCTGAATATCTGGTGTAGAGCAGGAGTTTAGAAAGAGACATGGAAATTTGAGAAGATGCGACAGATGAGGCTGAAAAAGACATGTTGTGTCTGATTGTGAGAAATCTCTGAAAGACCTCCTCTGATGAAAATCACTTAACACGAATCTTAAAACAAGCTGGTCAGTCTAGAAATAAGTCAGCTAGTAGAAAACGCTGATAATTATATTAAATGTTTTAATTCATTTTAAGCTTTTCTGACTATCAGACACACAAAGACACATTCATGATAAATGTAAGGATGTGACCTTAAATCTGGGATGGAAACTAGTAAATAACTTTTCTTATTTTAATTCAACCTGTGAAGGAATGAGTCTCATAAAAATGGATTCAGACTGGCTGGGATTCATATGTCACATCAGTTAATGGACCAATCGCATCAACTTGCAGGGACACGGGGCAAAATAAATCCAAAACCTTGTTCCTAATGCCAGAGTCAGTGCTCTTGAAAAAGCTGATAACCTAAGGAGAATGAGAACATGAGTTGCATTATATTTAGACACAACACCTGTCCACCAATATTATATTGATTGATCAGAGTTCAATAAGGAAATATCTGATGATGAAGATACCAGTCAATGTCACACATTAAGGTTGGTATTTAAAGGCTAATTGAGAACAGCAGTGAAATGTCTGCAAGCTGCTTTCTCTTCCTGTTCTTCACTAAACTTAAAGCATCTTTATTTATTCTGAAGTAACTTTTAATCGCATCAGAGAAGCTGCAGGTCCTTTGCTACAAGCAGGTTAATATACCTAATAGAATTGTTTTTCAGAGCTCACACCAGTGTGTCTCTTATCCAGTTGGAACAGTAATGTGACACCAGGCGTTTTATTCTGCTAGATTACAACACCTGGTAGAGTGACTCTAGGTGTCTCTGGGTTTTACACACAGTCTCATAGACTCTCTTCACAGCAACATGCCTTTATCTGAAGTCATTGTGACACAAAATTACCTGCTCTGGCCCGCCGGCAGTTGTTTGATAATCACTCAGAGGCAATTCGAAATAATTTTAAAGATTACAACCCTCCAAACAGCAGCTCAGAGAAGGAAAATAGTGTCAGGGATCACACTGACTCGGAAGCATCTATCTATTTATTTGAAATGTTTGCCTCTAAAGACATGCACATTAAGTTGAACCGGGGATCATAAGGCTGGCAGCTTTTTCCAAATGAATTTAATCGGACTTGTTTGCGCAGGGAAAATGTCAGGTTTGTGACTAGACAAAGGAGCTTTGATTGCTGGAGTGCTTGCGAGCCGACCACAACAACTTCTCAATCCTTTCAGTGTGACTGGCTGCACTATGGGCTGCCTTTTGTCCAATATACCTGTTGTTGTGAGGAGCTACACCTGAAGTAAATCTGTGGTGTTCACCCTTCATGACTCCACCAGCTGGTGCAGATGGTATTAAACGAGCAGACCTCGAGTCACTCCGGGTGTACAGGGATTTGTGTAAAACTCTGCTCTCCACAGTAGTTAGGCAAGTCTTTGAGAGCAGACCAGAATTCTTTGTAGGTATACTGCAGCTTAAGTTGTCTTTCAGGTGTGAATGGTTTGTTATGTGTGCCGTGGATGGGTGACTCATTTAGCCTCCCTCCTTATCCAGCTCTGCCAGCCTTGGGGAAATGAATGCACAAGTGGGAGTATGGATAGGCAGACCTATTAAAGGATGGGTTAAGTTCATCTTTTAAGAGTTTTTGCACAATGTAAAAATTCCTCCTGTTCACTCTGCTTGTGGAGAGTCCCCTCTGTAAGATATGGAGGAAAACTGTAGTTTTCAAATGTGTGCCAAAGTCCAGTCCAAGTTAATAGGAGGCTTCATCAGTCGAAGGCAAATCAAGTGCCTACTTCAATCAAAATGGCACTAAAAAGACTAACTCTGTAAAGGACTCTCAGACTGCAGAAGCCTTCTATTGACCTGAGTGATGCCAGGAGAACTCTTCACAGCCAGGATGGAGGGAGGGAGGGGGTGATTACAGCGTTCAGCAGCTTCCTAAATGAACTGATAGATAGTGATATTAATAATAACAACAGAGACTTAAAGTAGGGGTGTCCGTATACATCCAAGCCATAGTTGTGTAAATCTAAAATCACTAAGCAACATTTACTTTACCTCTTCAGGAAACTGAGGACATCAAACAGTTCTACAATATATATCTCCAACTGGCCTGAGAGAACTTAATATTTGCTTTTGAGCACAACTAAATAAAAAATAAGGAGTTTATATAAATCTGGTTTATTTAATACACAGCTAGGTGGGTTAGGATTAGAATGGCAGGTGAACAACAGTTTGTGTTGAAGAAACGGGAAAAATGAGTCAAAATAGCGGGTATCTTTACAAATATACTCACAATACATACAACTGACAATCCAGAGTTCTGCAATTTAGAATTTTTTATTTTTGATGAATGATTTTTTTTTAATTTGCCTTTAATTTTGAGTGGAATGTATTGATGTATGAGACCTGTGGTACCTGTGTGTGTCTGTACATTAGACATGTCAGAGCTGGTGGATGAGGTGGCCTGTCTCTCAGACTCCACATCTGAGGAGCACTCGCTCAGTTCCTTCACTTCTGAGTCCTTTGATGACAATGGTAAGACGCTCCGACTCACTTCGCTCTCCTTTGCATCTTTCCTCTGTAAAACGTCATTCCTTTACTTGGCCTTTTCCCACATTAGGCATCAAAAAGTAAAAAAAACAATCTTAGGAGAGGAAAAGCTTTATATTTTCAGAATCGTAAACAAAAGAGGCTACAACCTACTGATATAGTTAAAATTCCCTAATGTCAGAGCAGTCCTCTGTATGCATCAGATGTATTAAAGGTTAATGCAGAGGCCGTCAGTGGGAGAAAAATCTGTTTCAACTCCTTTCTTGGATTCTATAGGGTGTCTTTTTCCCAGACAACTCGATACCATTGATCTTCTCTAATGATCATGTGTGTGTGCATGTGTGGGTGTGTGTGTTTTTCAGAGAGAGAACTCAGGAGATGCTTTGTTTCCTGTCTAATTAGTGTAGCTGCAAAAGAAAAAAGTCCTCATGCCTCTCCCACACCCTGAAAGGACACATACGCACACACACATATACCACATGCACACCAACGTGTTGTCAGGGCCAACATGTCTCTACTGTTCACTACACGTGTGCACATACTTACCTTATACACACACACACACACATTCTCCAGCTTATCTCAGTTACACCCAGCACATGAAACCTAATCCTATTCATAAATGCACTGACATTGCTTCTTCTCTTCTTCTTCTTCTCTTTCTGTGTTGTGCCCAGCCTCCATTGTGACAGTCATACGTCTAGTCAACGATGCCGTCGATAATATCGAGAGTGAAGGTATGAAAGAACATCTCCTTTTAACTCCTCTGTCTCTTTTGTGTCTGTGTCTTCCAATGACAAAGTGTTTGTTCACTAAGATATAATGTGCAGATGCTGATGAGCCTCTGCTGTTCAGTCCCCTTTTCTCATTCACAATAAAACATCCTGTTTAGATTTCCAGTATTTTTGTCAGCCCCTGACACTGGATCTCTCCATGTTTCAATTCCTCCCCTTTGGTTTCTGCGTTATTTGTCTCTCTGGCCGACTTTTGCTTTCTCTCTCCCTTTGTAGTGTCAAACATGGACAAAGAGCAGCAGCGGAACAGCCCTGGTGAGTGAGATGCAAAGCAACTGAAAAACATCTTATTAACTTGCCATCCCTTTGGCTTATTCTTCAAGCTGCGATCCCCAAGAGCCGACCTTTTGTGTTCTTTACATTTTTTTCTCTGAACACTGTTATCATACTCCGTACAGCACAGATTATCATTGTGGTTGTTGCTACCCAGACTTTGAATGTAAACGCGGGCTCTGTTTCCTGACTCCCTTCTGTGGCTGATTTCTGACAGATGGTGCCAATTTGAATCTAGAGGAGAAAAAAAAGCGAAGAACAAAACATTTAGGTTGCAGGTTTCCCGTTGTTTCATCTGTTAAGATAGAAGAACTGTGTGAACTAATTAACATTCACTTTAAAGCAGTTGCACAGGTGTGAGCGCAATTAAAAATTCTTTCATAACCAAATATCAGTTGGTTCACATAAAGAATGTCTCTCCCTGTTTGACAATGTAGATATCTGCCACTGTCAGTCAGGATCTTCCCTATGTCATGTACTGATAGGCCACAGTGAAACTTTAAGCTCTTGTCCAACTTTGCAAACTTCTCCGCACTGCCCTGAGTCATCTTTATGTGTTTGTAGCTTTAAAAATAGGTGTTAATATCCAGAATTTCTAATGAATAAAATATTAGAGAATAAATTCTAATATATTTGAATTATTAAAAAAAAAAAGTTTTCACAATCTCTCATGGAACATTCATAAATATTATATCGATATCGTGACCTTACTGCCATGATACTCCCAAATCAGGACCTGCAGTGTTTGGAGCTAGAGGCTTGGGAACTATTTGTCGTTCAGCTACACCTGTAGTGTTTGATATGAACTCAGAATTACAGTGTAACTACAGCTTGTGCTTAAAGATTAATAGTATTAATTACGAAATAGGCCTCTGCTCAAAAGAGAAGTGTTTTGCTTTCGTAGCCAGCAAAAGCTTTAAGATCTAAAATTAATCAGTTTGAATCATTATTTATGTTTAATCACGAAACCAAAGAGGCTTGAAAAGATTTCTATAAATTGCAATCAAACCTATTTGTACCACATTTTCAGTATAAAACTGTCTTTTTTTCTTTTTTTTTTAGAAAAAAATCTAATGAAAACGTGTATAAATATTCAATTGTTTCAATTCTCTCACCGCTCGTTAAGTATGCTACATACACAAGTGACTAATGTGCATAAATAGTTAATTCAGATCATTTGAATTATGCTGACATGTAATAGCTTGGTCAAGTTGGGTGTAGTGGTCTCAGTCTGAGCGCAGCAGAGCTCACTCCCCGGCCTTGCAGCAGGGTCTCAGAGGATTTTCAGGGCACTTTGAGCCAAGTCTCACATCCGCACAGAATAGCAGAGGAAGGCAGCTTCAAACACTTCTTTCTTTCTCACAGTAAATGGGGCATCGTCTACAGTCTTAACGCTGCCTTTCCAATCCTAACGAACGCACGGTTAGTTTAAACAAATATCAGGGTCATCCATGATGGAGCTCCTCTCTGCTGTAAAAGCCCAGTGTTTTTGTGGCACAGCCTTAAAACCGGTGTTAAGTGGCTCACGGCTACTGAGCCCTTTGTTGTCAATTGCATGTAATTTACTTGTGTCTGCAAAGTATTTCATTACTCGGTCAGAGCTGGGCTGTGTTTATGGTCCTGTCAGTGCCAGGCTGCTGGAGCACAGGAAGCTTCATTTCACACACACAGAATGAAATGACTGTTGTCCAGCAGCTCGCTCCAAATAACCTATTGGATTTAGTGTCTGTGGTCATATAACTCCAGTTTTAGTCTATATGTTTATTCTCATATGTTTGTGTGCTAGTCAGGAAAAGTCACACAATGACAGTGGCCATACGTAACAAACCTAAACTAAGATGTTCACCCTCCGTTTCACATGTGGGTATTGCGATTACAATATACGACTGTGTGTACCGCTACACTGTCCAAGTGCCTGTGTGTGTAAATCACGTCTTACAACAGTTTTGTTTGTGTGGTTTCATCTATTTACACGTATTGGCGATGCACTAAATGGCTCTGTGCCAGCCGCGCTCTCTCCTCCGTTACCGAGTGTGTTTTCTTCCATGTCCTGATTCACGGTGTCTCCCTGCGTTCACTTGTTTTTTATGAGAAGAGCATTTCATCATCAAAGGCTTCCTGTCCCATGAGATATTTGTTTTGTTTTCCACTTCACTGACAGAAAGTCGCCACCTGCAGAGCAAAGATGAGATTTGTGTAGAGTTCATCAAAGAATACATTGTGGATTGTAAGAACATTATATTATAACCACCCCTCCCAATCCTCAACTCCAGCCCTGTACCACCAGCTCCCTCCATCCTCCCCCTCTGACTTTTCATTTGAAATTATAACCAGAAATAGCAGCATGGCATGCAGCAAGTGACTCCCACATGTTTGCGATACGCTGGCACGCCACTCTATTAGGCATCCCTGTCAACACATGTGTCATGCATTATATACCAGGAGCTCGCGCTGCTAATGAAGTGTACTCTCCATCCCACACAGAAGGTGACCCCTCTGGCTCCTCTCACTTCATCAATATGATATTTTTTTCTCTCACAGCTCATTAACCTAACCATGAATTATGCAACCTGCATGCTGTAGTTTGTAGGAAGTAGTGGATTAGTGGGGAGCTTTATGTCAGTCTATTAAATAGCATGAACTCAGAACTCGACAAAAAAAAAACAAAGCAGGAATTCTGTTGACTGACTTTATTTGCACATTAATAAATAGTAAATGAGAAAAGGAGCACATAAACACACAGGAGAAGTTCCACTAAACACACACAGTGGGAAACAAAGCCGCTCGTGAGCCTCCCTCCTGAAAAACTAAAGAGGAAAAAAAATAGGAACAAGCTCAACAAGCCAGAGAATATACACAAGCTTTTCATTACTGTAACCACAGCTGCCTGATGTTTTTTTAAACTAAATGAGTTTATTTATTAGGTGGCAGTAAATTCCAGATCCTGGCACCTCATGTTTTGTGGTTTTACACCTGCAGTTAGCTGCTGCCCCGCTGAAGCAGAGTGAGGACGGTGTGAGTAATTGTAAACATCTTCAGATCAGTCCCTTCAGTAACTGATGAAGTGCAGCGCAGTCACCGCTGTCACCTCGCTTACATCCCACAGATAAGATTGCGATGATACTCTTGTTTTAGAGGAGAAGTGATTTATTGATATGGCACCTTTCGTGGGGTGATCCTGTTAGATAGATAATCTCATTTTTGCTCATGCTGGGCAATCCACAGCAGCTGTTTGTAACATAACACACACACACACTGGAGTGAGAGTTACGTTCTTCCAGTGTTTTGGCAGCGCTAGTTTGTCCAGGAAATAAAGCCTCAGGCTCCTCACACAATATGTTAACTCAGATCTCTTTCTCATCTCTCTCTCAACGTGTTGTTCCATTAAAAGTAAACTATCTTTCACTGGAACGTCTCCAAACTGTTTAAAAAGATTTATTCCTTCTGTTTCTGCCCCTCTCTGTTCAGCATACCGCTGGGAGTCTACCAGCCAGACTTCAAGCTGGTTGTCTCCGTCACGTCTCCGTCCACCAGAGGTGGGATCTCACTTCGACCTCAGTGACCCCCAGCAGAACATCAGACGGGGGGGCAGCACCCGCTCTCTCCAGCTGGACTACAGAGTGATGGGCTTCAGCAGTGACAAGGGGCGAGAGCGGGGGCGAGAAAGTGTGAGGAGGACCTTCCAGTGGGAGAGGAATCAGTCGGGCGAGTGGGAGAGGAGACGCATCCTGGGCAGAGAGGAGAAGAGAAGGCAGGAAGGGGATGGACAGAACACGGGCAGCAGGAGCAGAGACATGGGGACGCGCCAGGACCACAGAGACCTTCAGCAGCTGCACGGCCACGACAGCTGCGAAGACAGCTCCTCGCCCGTTTACGAGGAGTACCGAGAGTGCAGCCACGACCCGGAGCAGAGCGAAGACGCAGAGAGCCTTTATGACACTCTACCCCCAACCCGACGAGCCTACGAAGGATACCCGTCGAGCCCCCCGGGCCTCAACCTGCACCCGGCTCAACTCCTGCCCCCTCTGAGGGCGTGGGACTTACAGACAGGGGAGTGGAGGGAGTCGCAGGAGGATGGAGGCGGGCTCAGCTCCAGCGGTCTGGCGGGTTCTGGGGACGAGCTGGAGAGACTACTGAACCTGGTGTCGCTCAGAGCCCGGAGGGCCACGCGAATAAACCGAGCCTCCACCGGGTCTGAGCCCACAACGGGCTGGGAAGGATTCAAATGAGCGCACAAGACTGTTTAAAACAAATACATTTAATATTCCTTTATATGCTGAAGAGTGGCAGTGGCTCTCTCTGATTATACTTGACATTTATAATACCACACTGTTGATCTACCACCTACAAATAATTAAAGAAGAATATTACAATATATACTTTTATTATCCCGCATTATTATCCTGCTGTAAGCAAACACTAATCCACCACCAATCCCCTGGCTCATTTTATAAGCTGGAGGGGGAAAAAAGAAAAAAAAAAAAAAAAAAAAGAGGAAATGTATGCGTTCTCCAGGCGCCTTCACCTGTGCTGTGTGAGTGTTAGCCGAGAGATTGGCTGTGAATCAGTGCCATTACATTTATTATTTATAGAACCACTGGAGCACAGCATTTATTAACACCACATATGAAAGGAGCCAGTTTGTTTGTGTGTTTAGACAACAGCGCCATTGTGTACATTACAGTACAGTATGCAGTATGTTATCACGCGCTTTGTACGTCATTGTGTTGGATCTCGCAACAAACAAAGGCCCTACACTCACACACGTAGACAATTTGTATTTATGAAGAGGCTCACAGGCCAACCAAACAAATGAAGTGTCATTATGAAATAAATAATCATAGAATAATTAAATGATTAAATGAAGACCCCCTGGTATCAACTCCTTATAATCTTAATAACATCTCTGAGGCTTTTGTCGGTGATGTGGGTGAACGGATCTCTGCAGAAACCACCCCCAGCATGTGTCAATGAAAAATAATGAATGTACTACATGGTTAAGCAACCAAAATGATTGTGTGCTTGTGTGTGTGTGTGTGTGTGTGTGTATTGTTTTATGTTCCATTTCATACGTTTCCCTATTTTGTCACCCACATATAGCATTATTTTTCGATTGCTCAGCCATGTATTACTGTTCATCCAAAACACTGACAAAGGCCTCTGAGATGTTATTAAGAAAGAGTAAATACCACGGAGTCGTTATATGATCATTTAATTATTCTGTAATTATTTATTTCACAACTACACTATTCATGTGTTTGGTTTCGTCTGAGCCTCTCAGTGAATACAAGAGTCAGAGATGTGGCTCATGTAAGTATGAATAAACACAGTACTTTTGATAATGTTATATGTATTTCCTTTGCTTTGTTTAACTCCTGCTGCTCAGCTCTGTCCTCTCATTTTAACTTCCTCGCACAGTGATGAACAGGAGAGTGCACGGACATATGCAGATTCACTTATCAGCGCAGTATCAACACAGATTCTCACATCGCTCTCACTGTGCTTTATGTACCTTGTATATATTAGCAAAGCTGGAACCTGGGATGGAATTAAAGCTACTCCGTGCTCCGTATTAACATGCAATATGAATTTCCAGACTTTATGTGCAGAAATGCTTAAAGAATTATGTGGAACTGTGACCGTGAAGTACGGAGTCACTCACCCAAGACATGCACACACGGCTGCCTCCCTGATAACAGAATGTAAATGCCGGCTCGCGTTCCCAGTTCACAGGCAACAAAGGGAATGTAAATGGAATTAAATTCTATGTTAAACAACTTTGAAACACAGGCAAAACAAACAGGTGGTAGTTAACGAGGAGTATTTAAGGATTAACATGTTTATAAAGGCTGGTTTAGACGTCTGTGCGCTGGGAACAAGCCAGAGCAGATGTCTGCTGTCAGGATTACAGGTAGCAATGGAAGCAGCTGCACTGACCTCCCTTCATCTCTCACTCACCATATGTCTGTGTTCATATGACTCCTTGTGTTTGATTTTGAAGAAAAAAAAAACCTCTGCCTGTGGTGCGCAGAAAACAATCACTAGATCACTCAAAGTTGTAAAAAAAAAACAATACATACAGCTATAGACTGCTCTGGCCTCCTGAAAATGGAGTTGGTAGTGACAACTGGGGTGAATGCAAATCATCCACATCATGAGCAACTGTACATGAACACATCAGTCAGATGTTTTAGAGCAGCTCGGTTTTTTCCAGCTTTTGTTAAAATTCAGTGTTTCAGTGTTTCTGATGTTAAAGCATAGAAGAAAATTGGAGATATTAAACAAGGAGCCTGCCTGTAGGATCAGTAGTTAAACATTATGAACTATGTTCATAAATCACATATTAAATTGTATCAGTGAAGGAAGATTGCTTTCTAAATGATGAATGAATGAGGTATTCAGTAATGTTCAAACACTGTTCAATAGTGTGTAGTTGTTATAAAGAGTTAGTGTTGCGGGAGCTTCCAGGCTCACAGGCTGCTTTGCTTTCACCTAAAGTCCAAGCAGCTACACAGGGTTTAAGTCTGGAGACTGTGCTGCTCTTCCATCATGTGAAGCCACAGTCTGGTTCTTTCCCTCTAATGTTTTTGGCTCATTATCTTTGCTGTAGGACAAAGTCTGTGACCAACCAGGCTGCCTTCCTTTGTTACTCGCCTTTTTCATCACGTTTCTGAACACAACACAGAACTACTTCCTGCAATGCAGTATTGTAATGCACCAAGGGTTTTATTCCAACACATGAACAGAAGTTGGGTGGAAGCTGTAGCAGTTGTTTGCATCAACTTCCAACGCTCCATCTGCTTCCGTTTCTATTAAATGCACATGATTTTTCACTTTTTTTTAAAGGTGGTTTACCACTTCCCTTTGTACCATTTGAGGTTATGCACCAGATGTGAGCTGTTTGGAATTCAATAAAAACTGGAGAGAAAGAAAAGTAATAAAACTTTTGACCAGGGCTGTATCTTAATGAAAATGTAACTTTGTCGATTTAGAAAGAGAGAGAGAGAGCAGTCGAGACAGAGAGGAAGTGAAGGTCACAGTGTTAATTCAAATAGATTTCTTGTAAGAAAAACTGCCATTGAAAGCTTTTTTACATTTTGAATGTTGTGCCAGTGAAAAAATGAAGAGTGCGAGGCATCATGTGGGTTAGTACAAATAATCCACATACAACATAGGTTACAGTTGTCATGATCAGGTTTAGTGTCAGCTAATGTATCCATGTCCAACAGCATGGTGTCCATTCATCCTGCCGTCCTCTTTATCTGCTCCCGTCCAGGGTCTGTAAGTGAAGTGTGACCCGGCTCGCATCATGAGGGCCACAGGCAGAGGAAACATCAGCAGACAGGTCAGACCAACACACGGAAAAACACATTCACACCTGTGGGCACTTCACAGTTTCCAGTTCACTTGTCCTGCATGTCCATGCACCGCCCAAGTGAAAGTCGGAGCAGCCGTCAGGAAACCCATAGGAACACTGTGAGAACGTGCAAAACACTCAACACTCACAGAACAGCAGCTTCCAAAGGCAGAAATCTTTTTCAAACCAACCCATAGACACCTTTGCTGCACCTCACCTCACCAGGTTTAAGTTATTTCAGGTGGCTGACATGATGGAGCACATCGTTTATTCACCATTGTGGATTTTTGAGTGGCACATTAGTAGCACTTGGAAGAAAATGCCCCGGTTGAGCAGATTCGCACTTTACTGGAAAGAAAAATTGCATTTGTCTTAAGGGTGACTATGCACCTGGTATGCTGCAGCAGGTGAGCTTTATCTCAACACAGACTACATGAGATAAATAATCCCCTTAAAATATTTAATCCTATCAAGCCAGTCTTGTCACGCTGCTTATGTGTTTTTCTTTTCCGTCCTGACTGGAATCTGGCAGATTCATTTAGCAGAGCTTAAAGTCACTGATGCTGCAGCGAGACATGAAGGCGTAAGGTTGTCTTCTGAAAAGTGAAGAGCATAAACAGTGCGATCAGTCAAAGAAAGATTTTTTATTTTGAAAAGATTTCATATTATTTGAAAGGATTGTTGCGATGGTGGCTCTGATTGCATTTAGCTGTCAACACAGTGAACAGATTTCAGCCTAATCTTCTCATTATGCCTTTTTTGTTTACCTGAGGAGCTGATTTCTTGGCTGTCTGGAATAGACGCATCCGGCTTATTGTGTGGTACTCTTTGTTCCTGCTAGTTTGGGTTTATTCCCCTGCTGACCCAGTGCTGTGATCACATTATGCAGACCGTGCATCTGTAAGAGCATGTTATCTCTGATTAGATAATACTTTTGCTGTCTGAGCAGGAATCTGTCTTCACACAAACAGAAACCATTCCACAGCCTCACTATTTCACTAAGACAACATGCACGTCTGCATATAATCCAAATTAAAGCAATATTAATTACTCAGTGTTACAGGGACTGCTGCCGGCGAGTAAGGTGACATTTCCTAATCACTTTATCTACGTCCTCCAAAGGTGACCAGTCATTAATTCTTGATTGGCGACAAAAGGTTGAAGGCAGGCGACAGTGGCCAGCGTGCTCCACGGCTCCGCTCCACGCTCGCTCTGTCTCTAACTAACAAGGAGACACCCAGAGGAACCTTTGTGGTTTTTGATTACCCCTGATCCCTCCTCCCTCTCCCTGCCCCTGCCTCCCCTGTAGAGTTAACACAAACTTTGTCCTTGTTATCATCCAACCCTGCGCATATAAACACCACCAGGCTTTCTGCCAGAAAGCATTCCTATGGCAACCAGACGTTCCCCTGATTGTGTTTGTTTCATTTTCTCTGTCACATACAACACATTTCGGCCAATTAAGGGACAAGAAAGTGTATATCTGTGTGTGTGTCTGTGTGTGTGTGTGGATCGCATCGCTACACAGGGGAGGAGAGCAGAGTTGCTTGACACAGGAACAAGAACTCGCCTACTCCTAAAAATATAGCATGTAAGTATTGTGCATGTATGCACAGAGACAAGCCAGGACTCAGTGGTGAGGCGTGCACAACTGTCTTGGGTTTGGGAGGAGGAGGGAAAAAAAGGACTGTAAAATTATTCATAAACATTTCAAGAATCTTTTGTTACATCATTTAACATGACTATTTGCAAAGTGCACATTTTAGGACAGACACCAGCTGCGCCCATCTCTGTCTTTTCCCTGATAGAAGTCGCTTTGTCAGAGTAAATGTCGCCTCTTCTTTCATTTTTATTTTTTTTTGGATATCATTTTTTGAGGGGAACTCTTCATATATGTTTTAGTGCATGCCACTTTGTGTCAGTGCAAGAGATGGAAATAGCTCATAGTCAAATGTCGGGCTGACTCGTTCCAGTTCTGTTCTCTCTCCCCCCTCCAGGAACCATGAACCACAAAAGATTCAAACAGGTACACGGCAGAACTCGAGGGAGATGAATCTCTATTTTTCCTCAGCCCAGGGAGAGAGAAAAAAACTCATGCATTACTGTGTAAAATGCACATAAACCTTGATGAAACTTGTCACTGCAGGAGACATTCTAAAATTTCTATTACTGACTTTACAGCCTAAAAATAATCAGCTTGTTCTGCTCGGCAATGTGATCATGACACCTGAATTTATGTTTCCTGAGCCAGTCCTCCCTGTCACGACAAGGCGAGCCAGAAAATTAGACTTTTATCATTTGGCATCATATGCTAATGATGTCTCAAGTGATAACAGCCAGAGGTGTGAGAGAGCGGTGAGAGGTGCAGGCGACGTATGAGCCAATCATTTCTGTTGTCTTTTTATTTCCGTGGCGATCCTGCCTTCATCTGAGGGCTTCAGAAGAAGACGGAGGGAGAGGAGTCATTACCCACAGGACATGAATCCTTACATAACATTACTTCAGCCTCCAGCCAGCGGTACACACACACACACACACACACACTACACAACCAGAGACAGAGAAGAGAGAGAGCACAATTGTAAACAACACACCACAGGTAGGAAACATCCTGCTGTCTGGTCAGTGGGAGAGGAGGGGAGACG
>OMNW01011860.1:11022-21267 GCA_900303245.1 Selene dorsalis | reverse complement strand
GTGGAGTGGGGAGGGAGTGAACAGTTTACTTTAACCACTTTTTTTGAATCTAGAAAAGGATGCTGCTGTGTTTTTTCTGTATGTAAACAGTCTGTTTGAATCTCATCTGAAGCTTCACTTTTCATTTCCACACAGGTTTTGTGAACATTTACAAATAATATTTTCATTAACATTAAAATATTCATGAAATTCATCTCTCTCTTTTTTTTAGGGTCCAGAACAGGGAGGTGTGTGCATGCTGTAGGATTTCTGAGGTAATTATACACCAGAGTTGATTATCTCGGACAGTTTGTTGGGGTCATTATGCAGCAGAGGAGCCAGTAACAGAAACTATGCCATGCGTTTTCTGTTTTACGACAGTCATCTTTGTTTGGGGCCTTAAAGCGGACTAATTGAGGCCAAGCATTGTCATATAATGATTCTGACCTAATTAGCCCGTATTGTAATGTCCCACAAAATTCTTTAGGAACTCAGCAACTTTCATTTTGGTTAACTGATTGTTAGTATTTATACCAGTACGCTACCTCACTCTATTTCAACGAGAAATAAAATGACTGAAGTCTTCTCTGACCCATTTTGAAATGTGGTTTCAGATTTGACCCACAGATCTCATCAGTGGGTGTTCAAACCTCTGACATGGAGCATGTCATTAGTGTGAGACCAGAGCTGAACTTAAGCCTTCGAAATGTAAGTGACCCACACTGACCTCATTCACCTAAACAGGTTACAAATACTGAAGACATGAATTGTTTATTAACTGTAAAAAAAAAATAAAATAAAAAAAGAAAGAAAACAAGTGCCTTCAGAAAAATTTAAGCAGAGCAACACAGCTTTTAAAGTATTGCAGAAACCATATCAGAGATGAGTGATGATGTTACAGTAAAAGAAAAAAACTGCATACAGTCAGCTGTATTTTAGAAACTCTCAAGGTTGCCTCATCTCTCCTGTCTGAGGACATCCTCATGCCCAGAAGGGGGCAGTGTCAGTCTGCACTGTTTAAAGTCTCTCTTCATCCCTCCACACCTGTGGTTATATGCATAAACAATGCATACACTTAAATAACATTATAGTATCACTCCCGTGCAATAGTATGGATGCATAAGGTGTATAAGTTAAACTAGAATTAAGTCAACACATGACCTGCAGACACTGTTAGGAACAAACAGTGGATGTTATAGACTTGTGTCTTATCTTATGTCTTCGTTCTGTGTTATCAGAAGATCAGATACTAGACAAATTAATATATTTCGTGGAGTTTATTGGCTAAAATGTTTTAAACTAGTTTAGATTTTTTGGGGGGCGGGGGATAAAGTATGATGTATGTAATAAAGATACATGCACAGGATTTATAAAATGCTTCCAGACCCACTACTGTGAGTTTAACATGTTATAATTCACTGTTGTAACAGTTTGTATTGTGTTGATGTGACATAAACTGAATTAGTTTGTTTAGCTAAAACCAGATTACTGGTGTTCCAAGGAAAACTAACATCCATATTGAACATATTTATCTTGATATATTATTTGTATCATTTTGGATTCGCTAACTGAAATCACCTTCTTTCTCTTCGACTTCACAGCTCTTTATAGAGTCAGTACCACTATCAGTGAAAACCAAAGATCAGGATATAAAGTCCTACAGCTTCAGAAAACACAGACACGTCTCATGTTATCTACGTACTGTAGCGTCACTCCTCATGGTTATATTTTTCAGCTACTTCCATTGTTTCCTGTCAGGACGTGTGGCTGCATGCAGACATCCTGCCTGTCTGTGAAGGTAACCCGAGAGGTCAGGGATAAGCTCGTCATTGGTGAAATCATTTAAAAATCACTTGCCTGTCAGCTGTGTGGCAGCAAAATGATAACGATAACATCATTTCTCACTGTTAAAGACCGAGAGCACAGTGCGTGTATTCAGGCTAAGCGACTAATTCAGGATGTGATGTAAATCAAATTCAAATTATAAACGTTTGGTTAATTAATAAATCAAATTATTGTGTGGTATAAACATTTTTACAGTTGTGTATTTTTTCTCAAAACAGTGATACATGAAAACGTCTACAGTAGTTGGAATATACCATAAAGGCAAAATTTAAAATAGCGACAAGATGACCTCTTGTTTCTAGTTTTGTAACTTTTACTTTTACACTTTTATGTTGTGAGAGATATTTTATTAGTAATGGCTAAATAATGAAAAGATTCAAAAACTTATGTTTGAGTATACACTGATTTTTTTTTTAGGTTATCTATGATTTATGATTATCTGTACAAACAGGAAGAAGGAAAACACTCAATCATTGTGCAGGGCATCAGCTTCCTGTGTTTGTGACTGTGTGTCACCTCCTGACATGTTTACAGTGCTGTGGATCTCGGCCTGGTGCTCTCTGGCTTTGGCCCTCAGATTGGCGATGCTGCTCGAGCGGAGCTCTTCTGTGCTCGGCCCCTCCGGCCTCTCCCTCTTCCCTGACCTCTGGGCCATGGGCTGCATACGCCCACTCAGCGCGACACTTACAGCTTTTGTCCATGGGTAATTTTCCCCATCCTGTCGCTTCTCCCAGTGCTCGTTGTCAGAGCTCTCCGAGTGCTGTTTTAAACTCCTGCTCACTTTCTCAGACGTTTCATCACTGTCTCTTTTTACATACGACCCTGCAACAATCTGGCCCTGGAGCTTCAGCTGCCGCCTCATCTTGGCCCGGCGGTTTTGAAACCAAACCTGGAAACAAAGATGAAAGTTAAGTAAATGGAAATAGAAACAGAAATTTACAAAACATATAGTTAAACCTTTAACATGTTGAAAAGATATCTGTACCATCCCTTCCTTTCTAGTCTAATTCCAGTCAAACCACTCTAAAAATCCCACAACAGAAAGTTTTAATTTTAACTGACAAACTCTGGTGGATGAAGGGTCATATTAATGTCAGCCGAACTTTTGAGTGCGTTTTTGGACAGAGCATGTGGTGGAGATTATTATGCTCATATGCGGAAACTATGAGTAGGGAATGGTTCTGCAGGCAGAATGGGCAAGAGGAACTAGTAACTGTTCAAGTTTAGGTTATGCAACTATTGTTTTATCAGTAAACCAAACGAGATAATGCATTTTCCTCAAGTTTGTTGTGTCATATGTGAGATCTTAAGAAAATAATTCAGAAGCAATATTTAAATGCTGGTCACCACAAGACTTTGTTGTGTAGGCTGAAGAGCTTCATTTGCTCTTTGTACAGAGACATGATGAGTATCGATAAACATCTCCAGAAAGAGCTCAGTCTGCCAAGTACCTGTACTCGGGCCTCGATGAGGTCCAGTCTGAGGGCCAGGGCTTCCCTCATGAAGATGTCCGGGTAGTGGGTGGTCTCAAAGGCCTTCTCCAGCTCCTCCAGCTGCCAGCTGCTGTAGTTGGCCCGTGCACGACGCTGCTTCACTGGCCTCTGTTCATCTGGAAAACACAGCGAGAGCACCAATTACACAATCGCCAACGGGTGACAAGGAACTAATGGCTCTAGATTGGGTAATTAGCGCAGCGATCATTAGGCCCACTTTAACACTGCTTGATAATTGATTGTTAGTTACGAGCTGTTAGCCAATCTTTTGTAAACATTTACACTGCAATCAGATGGTGCTCGCTGACTGTCTTAGAGACTGTGCTAAGCCAGTGCCAGTTTGGCTCTGCACAAGTCCTGTATGATACACTCAGTCCTGCTCTGGCCCCAGCAGCTGTGGTCTGAACTCACCTATGGCCTCTGTGAGTGGCCCCATCCCGACTGCCTGTGTGGCCAGGAGCAAAGCCTCCTTGCATGGCTCTGGATGCAGATAACTCCTCAGTGATTCGTAGGTGAAAAACGGCCCCGGGATCAGAATCTGGGGTTGAGAGCTCAGTCTGGTTGGGAATGCTGGGAAGAAGTGAGCTGCAGGTGAATGGAAAACTGCAGGCAGGAGAGTAGAGACCAGTTGTCCTGGGCCAAACATGTCCAAGCTATTACGTGTCCAATATTAAACAACAGTCCAGTGGAAAGGGCCAGGTTGACTCCTACAGGGATGCTGCTTGGATGGTGAAATGCATCCCAATGTTGCAGATTGAATATTTTCACAAAAAAAAAGAAAAAAAAAAGCAATTAAACGAGTTGTATGAGTCCAGTTGTGTGTGGGAGCTGCTGTATGCGCCTCAGTGCAGGTATAAGGTGTTGTCTGAATATGACTTGAGTGGTGGAGGTGGTCTCACCTTAGCTTTCTACTCTTCTCCTTCAATCCTTTCCCCCTCCTTTCCCCAGTCACATGACCTCCAAACAGACAGCAGGGTTTGGTTTAGAGGACGGAGGTGAAAATCCAACCTGTGATTCATCTCTCAGTGGATTATCAGTATTACTCCATCAGTGTTTGCTGTATTCCTCATTACTTTCCCAGCCACATACGCTTGATACTCCCGTCTATTAACGTTGTCGCGACAGTGTACGTTCTCCTTTGAATTTCTCTCTTTCTGCCTGCAGGGGACAAGTTGCAACATCTTTGGCTTCTGAGGTTTCAAGCAGCGAGATGGACGGGATCTCAGTATGTGTGTTTATGCTCATTTAGACACGTACACCTTGAAGATTTGCACGACTCTTGTCTGACTGCTTTAGCAGTCGTCAAGCATAATAAGAAAATCACTGCACAGGTGATTTAATTTGACAAAAACACACACACACACAGAAGTTGTTGAGTCCTGAGTGAGGAAAAAGCAGCAGACCCTGAAAAGCAGGTTCCAGGATAAACACTTCTCCTGACAACAAATTGTCATTTGCAAAGTGTCTTTAATCCCTCCTAGTAACATCACGTTTACTCTTAGCCTATTGTTGATTTAATTATCTTGTTTTTTTCCCCCTTTAACTTGTTATGTTTCATTTTCCACATCTGGAAAAAAATATATCATCCTAACAAATAGCAGCACACACAAACCCCTGCTTTACCTGCCAGTAGTAATCCATTTATATGATATTAAACCAGATGTAAGAAAAACAATGAAACCTAAAAATAACAGATCACTAAATTGTTAAAAACTACAGATGTTCATTTTGCACATGATAGTTGCTATCTTTGCTTGTACAGGATCATTATGCCGTATGGAAAGCAGTACATGAATCGCAGCAATTAGTGGTGGTGTTTTCTTATTACAGCTGTTGTAAAGCAGTGAGTTTTACCAGATTCTTCTATCTCAGATCAAAGCAATCACATCAACACATTAACAACCAAGACAGGAAGATTATTAGCACTTTTTTTCTCTTTGAGGAGGCAGCTGTAGCTTAGTGTTGATGGATCTCTGATGAGATGATTGCCAGCAGTGTCTGTGTGAATTAAACACAGGTGTGTCAATTAATCCAAAGGTACATATCACCCATCCACGCACCTCGCTAACTGCTCACTGCCAGCTCAGTTGGCGGTAAAGAACACTCAGCTGTCAGTGTTGTCACCGGCTGAACTGGCGGCTTTGATCAGCGCGGGACCTCTCTGCAGGCAGGAGACAGCTGGTCAGGGCTGAGGTGAGTCACAGGATGGTCATACCTTTGCAAGCAGCGAGCACTGCGACTCCCTCACCTGTGGCCCTTTCATCTGCACCTGTTCAAACACTACATTAAAGCTCTGGTGGAGTCCGTAAAGAGGTCAGGATTAGAGCTTGACCAGTCTGGATATCTTTAAAGCTGATATTTAGTTAATTTTACACGTTATTTGTGTATAAAGAATTACAAAGATCCACAATGTGACCACTAATGTGAATCTCTGACATGGTTAGAAAATCACTTTAACAATGAAACCTGTAAGATAAGGAACATTTTAGCAACATTTTTAATAAGATATCACTACTTTTAAACACATAATATCTGACTTTTACTGAACGGTTTTCACGATAAACTTTTTAATTCATGGTCAATTTCAAATATGACCTCAGAGAAACAAGCTGAGCAAATGTAGCAGAAGCTCGTGCTTTTAATGGATATAATCATGTGGATATAACCAGCAGACTGCAATGACAACTCCCATGATCCCAGGCTACTTCATAATGTGACCAAACTGTCTTTTGTTATTGTTTAGCTTGAGAGACCCCTGACAGCAGTGTCTTTGAAATGTACATTACTGAGAGCGTGTATTGCATTATTGTAAATAATTCATGCTTTTCATTAATTTAATGTTCTGTATGGTCCCATCAGTGATAGCTGACTGATTAAGGACAGTTTTTCAGCACTTAAGTCTGTTTTTGTGAGAGAGCAGCGGACTGAGACGGAGAGAAATAATTTCTTGGGTTTACAAACTTTGCAGGGAAAAGGGAAATAGATTAAAAGTGTCTGGTTTGAGCTGTGGCTAAATAAACACTGTGTGGTGGGACTGACGACTGAATAGCTTCCTCCGTTTGTCCCTGGCACACAGGTAGTTACAGGGATTTCTGGTCTGTCTGGAAAGTAGACCCTCGTACCCCACCCCCTCAAAATTTCTGTGTTTGTCTGTGTGTGGGTCCTTTAATGCCCATTGATCCAGATAATCAGGGACAAAATTAGTGGAAAACCGGTGGGGGAGCTACTGACAGTAGCTGCTCAAAAGAGCTGCTAGTGGATAATTGAAGGAGGCATTAAGACAACAATAGTAAAGGCTAATGCCAGGTCTTATTGGTCTCTCCGGTATTTCAAGCTCCTGGGATGACAAGGCAACATCAGAGATCTAGGCTACCGCTAAAATGGAAATCATCGTATCATTAGCAGACCTTCAACTGCAGGGACATAACGTGCATTATCTGTTGGTTTAAGAAGCCATCAGTGGGATACCCTTCAGATTGCTTTAGCTTGAAGTGGACTTGTTTGAGCTTGCATTCATTCATTTCAAACTGAAGGAGAAGGGACATCAGCTCTGATTTTGGTCTCTACCACCCCGAGGCAAATATTATCATCACTATATTTAACATAGAGTCGCTAACTGAGTAGTACTAATCAGCTAAGTACGGTGGATGGAGTTTTTTTTCTGCCTGCAGCTCTACAAATATACACATAAAACATTAGATTATTTTTCAAATTATTACCAAGGCATGGACACTGATATAGACATTTTTTCATATCTTGGGAATTGTTGCAGAAAACACTTAAAGTGAGATGAAATTTAAATGAAATGATGTGGGCTATTAACCCTCTTTTTTTCCTTGACAGGCCTGGCTGAAGTGGATTAACTGTCACACTCTGCCCTCAGTGTGATAAGATACAATCTGACATAATGGAGATCGTGAACACACCACATTATTATACTTTCTCTTCCACTACAATGGCACTTTAGCTCATAAAACAAGAGTTCTGCCAAATGTCATGCGAAGATGGATGATCATTGTCAGCTCCACTGTCATGGGAATATATCTATCTGGTGTAATTTGCAGGCTGGAGCAGCAATGAGCACAGATAAGATCAATATTTAATGAAAGTGTAAGTGAAGCTTAAGGGTTGTCACTTATGCCTCTGCTGTTAATGACATGTCACATTATCATTCTTATCAGATTGGGTCAATCTTAACTGCAATTACTGGCCTCATTTCTTTTTAATTCATTACAAATGTTGAATCATTCCAGTCTCTGTGCAAACACACCAGGAATATATTCTCTGGCTGCTTGCATATGTATTTTAGTGTCAACCAGCACAAACTTCCAACTAAAATCTATTAATGGGAAGTGTGGATTGGTATAATTCAATCAACACACCTAAAATGTGTTTGTAACTTGGAAGAAAAGTGTATTTCATGGCTGAGGAAACCCCTATGGCTGGTGCCCCACTCTCCCTGGTAATAGTATCCCACAGTGAGCAGGCTGATTGTTTTAGTCCTGGATCACTGGCCATGGGATAAACCTGAGAGCCCAGCCTGCTTTTCATGTCAAAACCTTCAAGGGAAAGCGGCTACAATCCAAGAGCAATCACACTTGAGACATCAAAGTGCCAGGGAGAAGAGAGGCGAGAGACGGTCCACATTTTTTCCACGCAAGCCAAGTGCAACTGAAGCGTGGAGGAAGAGGAGATGATCTAAGGCGAGGGTGCCATTGAGAGGAAGACGGAGAGCAGACAGATGTGCACGGGCAGGTAGTGGCACATCAGGGCCTCTCCTGTAGCTGAGAGGGAGAGAGAGCGAGAGAGAGACCAAGAAGCCTCGTGTTTTCTCCTCATTCACTGTCCACTTTCACAAGGGCTGGAAGACCCACTGACAACCATGTGTCTGCACTTTGAAACAATATTACACAGAATATTTCTAAGGTCCTCATGGTCACTGCTTGAAGAACTATTATGATCCTTTAAGTGAGCAAGTACCAACAAAACAACAAAAACAGGTACTCTGTTTTACAAGTTACAAGTTGTGCATTTAAAACTGGAAGTAAAACCAAGTTTAAGTATAAAAAGTAATAATGTTCCCCTATGGATGCACCAGTGCTCTGATGTGTATGGTGCATACCACAAAACAGCTTGATGTGTCCCATGCCTGTCTCTATTATATATTTGATTCTATTAGAAAGTGCATGCCCATGACTTAAAGCACTGACTGAATTTTAATGTTGTGACTGGTTGAGTAAATACAGTTCTTCAGGCCAACTCTAAAGGGTCTCAAGGGTGAGATGATAAATGAGGTGGGAAGGGTTAAAACATATTTTGGATTTTTTAACACAAATTAAAGGTTAATTATTTTTCGGACCAGGAAATGGGGCATAAAAACAAAGTAAAGGGTTAAATGTTTCCCTTTGGAATTAATGTACTGTAGAAGTAAAAACAAATACCACAAAACTGTACTTGTGTAAGTGTTACTTACCACCGCTGCCTGTGTTTACCTCAATAAATATGTACTGTGAAGGTGTGGGACAATTTAGTGGTTACCTTGTAGCAGCTGCATTTGAAGGCACCGTGCCTGGTGAGTTGAATGAAGGTGGAGGTTGTTAACTTAGTCATTGGTCCATCAGACTCTTCAGCAGCAGCGCAGCCCCCACCTGCCCCATTCTCGTTGGCTGGCTGTCACTCATCTCTGTTCCGCATCACTGCTGCCCAGCCAATAGGATGCTGGCGCCCGACCAAGAGCACAGGCTGCTAAGACTTGTGCACCAAGTTGATTGATAACCATAAACAGAGCTTTCGGCAAGTTATAGGACACCATACAGGTGCAATTAACACATCAGACAGAGGCAGCATTGAGAGATCAGCAGGTATGGGGCCGGCCCGAGTGGACAGGTTAATTATAGGAATGAGTGTGTGAATAAATATTTATCAAAGAGGACTTGGAAGCATGATGATGGTCCAGAGGATAGAGGAAACTGAGTCTATTGAATTCTGTACAGCCTGTTTATCTTCTTAAAGGACATATATGGTTATCATGTGTTAGCGCCCTTTGACCTCCACTGTGTTACACTAGGAAAAAAAAAAAGCTGCAGTAATGTATACTGAAACACCCTGCTTTCAGCTGTCCACATCCAGCCCTTGTATCTCAATGAATACCAGTTATTTGTGAGTGACAGATTCCACTGACCCACCAGTGTGGGCATGTCTCACCCTTACTGAGGATCCTGAACCATGCTGTGGCTTCATCTCCATGTCCTCCTATGTAACAAAACACCAGCAGCAGCAGTGGTGTGTGCTACAAAAATGGCCTGCCCACATCACGTCTTCAAAGCAGCCTTTGGTCTGTGTGATTGAACAATTACCGCCATGGTTAATTTACCATCAATAGGGGCGTCCACTTTCCTAGTTTACCAGCATGCCTACACATTGTTTAACTTATCCCTTTGACTCTATCAAGAGGTTTTCAGATGAAGTCAGTAGCGCCGGGCAAAACAACTCACACTTTCATGGCAAAATGGTTTCCATCACAGCATGTGCAACGCGCCTTTAATTTGTCTGTTACACCCCAGTGAAGAGCAAGCGTACCAATGACAGCTGTTTCCAGTTTTATCAGGATCCAAGACTTATTGGAATGAAATGAAAGACCACAAACCTTCCACCATGTTTTTTTTTCTCTCCCTCAATCTTTTTTTGCAGAGCTAAAATGTTTCTTTATTTTGAAAGGTAATAATTGGTTTTTGTGAAATTTGTGTTTTTCACTATTTCAACATTAAACTGCTTTGCTTTCCAATTAAACAGCAGTTAAAATGTCTTCATTTAATCTCTGGACTACAGTGGTTAACTGCTGACATATGTTACACATTTCACTTTTTGCCGGCTAAAGCTGAATGAAACATAAAAAAGGGTAATTTCCAAAAAAAAAAAAAAAAAAAAA
>OMNW01011857.1:6502-19909 GCA_900303245.1 Selene dorsalis | reverse complement strand
CTCCTTCTTACACCTTCTACTGGATCTTACACTTAAGACATTGCTTAATTTTAATTAATAATGGTTGAACAATGAGCTGTCAGGTTCCAGTGCTTCTTACAGTTGACTTCAACTCTTCAGACTCTTCAACTGTTAAACTTAATAATGCAGGATTTTAAACATATTCCTCTGCCTCTTTAAAATTTCTACTGCTTTTAGACCTTCAAGACATTTTTACACTTACCTTAAACGATTCAGGTGTTTTTCCACCATGTCATGTTAGTCAGCCTCCTGCTTACATGTTCTACTTTTACTTTTCAGATATTGCTTCATCTATATTACTAATGGTTTAACAATGTTTTTAAGATGTCAGTTTTAAATGTATTTGAGTAGACTTTAGCTTTTCAACTTCTTTAAGCTAATCTTCAACAATTCAAGTAATTTCCAACCATTTCATACAATATTTCCTTCATTCTTACATGTTTTACTTTTAATCTATTCTGCTTCAGCTGTGTTAGCACTGGTTCATCCGCTTTCTTCTACCTCTTTAACATTTCTACTGCTGTTAGCCATTTAGAAGTCATTCATCTCTCAGGTTACAAGTTATACGTTTCATCTTTGGCGTCAGCCAGTTCAACATTCCTTCAACAGTTTCTTCAGCTAATTCAGCATTGCTACAGCGATAGCGTTCGGCTTTCAGCATTCATACGCATTTTCTTAAGTAAATGCTCTTTCTAGTTAAGTTTTGTTTTTTAGTGCAGAGTTCAATGTAGTGACGGCTTTGGGATAAAAGCTATTCAACAGTCTGGTGGAGTGTGTTTTAATGGACCGGTGACGTCTGCCTGAGGGCAGCAGTTCAAACAAATTGTGGGCAGGGTGGAGTCAGTTCTTTACTATGTTTGATGTTTTCTGCAAACAACGCACTCTCAGTCTGTTTGGGTTTTCTTTGTAAACGCACAATTATTAATATCAGTTTAGGCCCCGCCTCTTCCTTGACGTCGCCCTCCTTCGTTCCCGTCTCAAGCTCGGCTGCTAGCAGTATTAGCACCCGTACGTTAGCACCTAGGAGATATCGGTGGCAGTCACCCAGTCCGAGTCGTAGTTCATTTCTGATCCACATTCCTTCTGTAGAAGAAACATTGACGTTTGGGTTGTTGGAGCAGTTGTTTCATCTCCCCGGGCTACCTGCTAGAGACATTGTCGTCCTCGCCGCCAGTACAGGAAGAAGCTCTGGGACATGGCCAGACCAGAACAAGTCCTGGTGCTTGAACCACAACACGAACTGAAATTCAGAGGTAACACTGGCACAGAGGGCCGGGCCCAGGGTCAGTTAGCTAACCCAGAAACTGGTAATAGCAGTAATGACAGCCACTGTATCGACTAATGCATTAATTGCTTAGCGTTTGCTAATGTGTCGGAGCTATTGTTATGTTGTATAGACGTAACGAGTCTGCAGTCTGTGTTGAAACAGGTGAAAAGACACTCTGTGCGATGATGCTAACTAGCTAGCATTCAGCTAACCTAGCAAGCAAGTCCAACTGCTAGCTGTCATTGCAGCGTCGGCCGGGCCCGCCGACCCACTGCTCAAATTCACTGCTCACCTGGCAGCAGGTGAAGCAACACCACCGTGTGATCCAATGCTTGGTGTATCCTGTGGGCTCGTCGTTGTTGTTAAGGCTGTCAAAATGTGATGAACCCTGGCGATTTTCTACGACCAGGGCGTCAATGCTTTGCTTCATCATCATGCCGATGTCAATATCACAAGCCAACAAGTCCTGACAAGGAGCTATACAGTGTACACTCCTTGTGAAACCTTAATTCCTTTCCATCTTTGCTAAATCCAGGCAAAAATACAGTCTACTGTAATGCCAGGAATAATGGTTGTGCTCTCAGATAGCTGCCTCTGGGTGTGATCTTGCCGGAGAAATGGGTCAAGTGATGTCTTAAGGTGAGGGGATCAGTCATTCGGACAGTTGCTTGATTATTGCAGCATTTGGAAGAAAATATGAGCAAGGAGAAGATGATCGGTGTAGCTGATCAGAGCTGAAAGCACAGTGAGGTTGTTTTGTGACAACTGAATATTGATGTACAAGCTAATAAATATGAGCAGACTGTCTTACATGGTGTAGTGTGCAGATAATCTAAATGCTCTAACAAGCAACAAGACATTTCCATGTAATATATGTCACAGAAGTGGCCCCTTAGCAGACTGATTGTTGTGTTAAGCAGAGGGTGTGGCATGAATGATTCAATAAATGTTTGCACACGTTGTAACCTTTGCAACTGTTGTAATGTTTTGTCTTGAGTGTTTAAAACTCTCCTTCACCATTCCCATAATCACCCTTGTTAGTGCACAATATCTGAATGGTCCTGTTGACACCCTCAAGTGTTAACTTACTTTAACATTATGCAACATGGAAGGCAAGCTCGTCTTTAAACTTCAGTATATGCTCTTTAGTCATTGTGTTGTTTCTATCTGTGTGCTCCTCAGGCCCATTTACAGATGTCGTCACTGCCACTCTGAAGCTCATCAACCCGACAGATAGAAATGTGTGTTTCAAAGTCAAGACAACCGCACCTCGCAGATACTGTGTGCGCCCAAACAGTGGCATCATTGATGCTGGAACCTCCATCACTGTTTCTGGTTAGTAGACATTTTTGCATCTTCTTACCACACAGATGATGAGCCTGGTCCACTTTCATACCCATGGTATGATTTTCGTGTATAACTGATACACTTAGATGTGTATACATTGTACTTCCAGACAGTGTACTTAAATAAGGACCAGGTATTTGGCATCTGAGGCAAAACAATTGTGGCTCCACCGGCCTAGCAGAAGGGGGTAGTTATTGATCATTGTATGCAGCAGCAAAAATCAAATAAGTTCATAAAATAAATGATCTAATTTTAATATAATGCAGACTATAAAACAAAGAAAATAAAGCATTAAAGCTACATCGAGTTACTATATTACAATCATGTTATCAAAAATCTAGATATCTAATCTCATACGATTACTGAACTACCAGTGTTGTGTTTCAGCACCAAAATAAACTTAAGTCATTGTACTGATCCATAAATCAGCTACTTGAGGTTAGAAATATTGCTAGGAGAGTATATAACATGCAGTAATAGTTGTACACTATTTTGTTCCAAACATGTTAGGGAGAAAGAGTTAGAAATGATGGACAGGTGAAGTTGGTTTGTTGAATTGAGTATTGAAATCCATTCAAGAATTGAAAATGTAAATTACATTATTATTATCGTATAGTCACTCTGTGATGAACATGTAACATTTTGTTGCATTATTGGCATTTTTGTGTTGAAACTAGAACTGTCCGATTGGTGATTTTATTCTTAACCCTACTACATCACTGGCTGAAATAAAATGGTCCTACAGTTGAACAGACAAATTTTGCTAACATTGACAATGACAAAGTAAATGAAAGTTTCAAAAAAATGCAGGCATAAAAATGTTAAACTCAACATTTCAGCCAATGAGCAAACAGATGACGCTGCAGGCCAAATCATACACCTGACTAACATTTGAAATTGTTCTTTGTCTTTGATTTACCTGTTGTGTAAAATCTGTGAATGTGTTACACGGGAAGCTCATCCTCTCCCTAATATCCTAGGATTTCCCTCCCTGTTATTGTTTTTGTCCACAGTTATGCTACAGCCTTTCGACTATGACCCCAATGAAAAGAGTAAACACAAATTCATGGTGCAGTCCATGCTTGCTCCATATGAAATGACTGATATGGAAGGAGTTGTGAGTACCAGTACATAAAATATGATTTGGGATTATAATTTTGTTATTCATACGTGACCTACTGAACATGAGAACCTATATATATATATATATATATAAATAAAACATGTATAATTCTGTATATGATTCTTTCAGAAAGCTAAAGTAATGCCAGCTGAATTCCTGAATCTGTGTCATTGTGCAGAGGCCTTTCTGAAAAGCACATAAAATAGATCAAATAAATGTATTAGATACCAGAGAATTATTATATGACTGTTGTATTTTCATCATCCACAGTGGAAAGAGGCAAAACCTGAAGAATTGATGGATTCAAAGTTGAGATGTACATTTGAGATGCCTCTAGAAAATGACAAAACTGTAAGTGTGGATGTTCTTTTCAGCTACCCTACCTATCAGCAACACATGACTACTCATTACATATTTTCTTTGTTAATTTATGATTTTGTTGGTTTGTACTTTCATCTCATCCCCTGACCTGCATGTCTCCTCATCCACTTCCCACCCGTCCCACTACTCTCACCCTGTCACCCCCCTTGCCCTCACTCTATCTCCACAGCATGAGAGTGAAAGCAACAAAACTGTGTCTTCCTCCTCCTCTGTTAAGACTGAGCACACTGTGCTGCCAAAGTCAGCCAGTGCCTCACTGGATGATGGAGAGGTGAAGAAGATCATGGAGGAGTGCAAGCGGCTGCAGATGGAGGTACAGAGGCTACGGGAAGAAAACAAACAGATCAGGGTAAGACACTGCAAAACCCATAAGGAGACAATCTATCTATTTTCTCTCAGGCCTTTACCTACTCCAACACCTCATCTATGCTACAAAAAAGCCAAACACATGAATATGGTGTTTTGGTTTGAAAAAAAGACAAGCTGGATAATAAAAAATATATGAAATGTGTTTTATTGAAATGAAAAGTCATCATAAAACTAGATATTAGGGATGTAACAATATGGAAAATTTGACTTCTTGGTTATAGTGACCAAATTATCACTGTTATCGCTCCTCTCTCTTCGTACCAGGACAGAGAGATACAGAAGATCTTTCACACCCACAGCCATTAGACTTTTTAATTCTTCTGCAAATGGTAGATGAATTTCCCTTTGGGATGAATAAAGTAATTCTATTCTATTCTATAATTGCCATATTCTTAAGTGCAACAAAGCTTATTTATC
Source organism: Selene dorsalis (assembly GCA_900303245.1). Taxonomy (NCBI): domain Eukaryota; kingdom Metazoa; phylum Chordata; class Actinopteri; order Carangiformes; family Carangidae; genus Selene; species Selene dorsalis. Next base: position 14,984 of record OMNW01011857.1, on the reverse strand, counting down.
AGGAAACATTTCTTCAGCGCACCTCACAAACAGTGGATTCAATTTACACAGCAGTGTTTTATTGTGTTTCTTTGAGCTAATGTGAGGGACGTCCTCACATCCTCAGCTGGTCATTATCAGTAACCATAACCACCGTACCTTCTTACAAGTCTTCATCATATTAAATGAACATGTTTACATCACGTCACGTTGCCTCACATTGTGTGGGCTTGGCTCAGTGGACCTGAGTAGAAGGGGTGGTGTTAGTGTAGGGAGCAATTAGTGTATGTGAGCTCAATTTTACAGTGGATGCAACTTGAAATGCTCCCACACCTTTGACATGGTCTCCGTTTCCTTCTTTTCTGTCTTTTCTTGGCTTTGCTTTATCTCTCCTCTGATCGCTCCACTGAACTCTGAGGACGCTGTGCGTCAGTAATAAAGGTCCCTGTGAAACACAAGCGGAGCATGCTGGATAATGCGAGTGAAATTAATTAAACAAAGTTTCGATTAAGGAAAAAAAGCTGTTAAGTGTCTGGAAATGAAATGGAAAACGCCGCCCAGCTGCATGCTCTGCAGACAGGACAGGTGTCTTCAGCCATCTGTCCCTCAGCAGTCTGGTCCAATCCAAAATACGCCCATAAATTTAGGGTTTTTCTTTTTTCTTTCCTCTGCTTTCGGTCTAGATTCCTACATTACAAGCTACATATGCACACTGTGCCTGCATCAGGAGACTTGGGTGAGGCTGTCCCGATACACATATACCAATAATTATCTACCAAGATAATGTGATTAATTGAAACATAAACGGTAATTCCTACCGTGTAAAACTTTAACCGTAATACCGGTAATCATTACATCCCTAGTGCGTACCCACTTTTTGCACCACTGCCAAGGGCAGACTAGACTCTACACTGACTCATTTGCACCTTTAAAGTTGGAGTGTGTATGAAAAGCTGCTGACTCATATTGTGTTGTCTTTGCAGTGTAACCCCAACCTCCAGGTCTTCAACGTGTTCATCGACAACATTGACGAGAGGCTCCCGAGAATCGCTCTGTTTTCAACGCGGGCCATCCGTGCAGGAGAGGAGCTCACTTTCGACTACAAGATGCAAAGTAAGTCTCATGAAATTAGGGATAGTCAGAGAGGGGGAAGTGATTGTGGTGTCCAGACTTTCACACTGAATCCTTATTTTGGTTTGTGTTTGTTTGCAGTTGATCCAGTTGACACAGAAAGCACCAAAATGGACTCCAGTTTCAGTCTAGCAGGGCTGCCCAGCTCCCCCAAGAAGAGGATTCGAGTGGAGTGTCGGTGTGGTTCAGACTCTTGCAGAAAGTACCTATTTTGATCATGAACTGCTGAGGAACGCAGCACTATCACTCTGGAAAAAGATGTGGACATTTGTACAGATTTTTAAGGAATTATGGTGGTCTTTGTGTTTATGAAAGTTGAAATCCATCATCAAAGTGTGACCATAACAGACGAGATGAAAACACACATACAGAGTCCAGGTTCATACCTGAGTAATGAATGTCCATCATTTGAAATCTCTCTCCGTCCATTTTCAAAAGGAGGGGGTCTGATCATCAAGTTGCCCCACAGAGTGCAGGACATCTCGTGACTGGTTATGGACAGGACAGCTGTGTGTACCTGGGCCTTTCAACAGCTGCTTAATGAAAACTGCTTTTTTAAAGCGTGGCTCTTAGTTTTGTCCATCATTTCTACCAGTGACCACACTGAACCCACCAGTGGCTGAGATGTTTAAATCTGTGAAATGTTAAGGTATCTGAGACAGTCAGTACGTTTACATGCACAGCTGAGTCAAGCTCTGCTCACACCTCACTGTGTCTGTGGTCCTGGTTTTGTTCCTGAGCCTCAGGTTGTAAATAGATCTCCCCCTGTCATCAGCGCACACATCTGGTCCAGCTGTCATCTCTACGCTGTCATGACTCACTCTGTCTTTGAGCTTTTGATTTTTTAATAGTTATATGATGTCTATTGCCTTTTGTATCTTTTTTACTGTGAGGCGTATTGTTTGTTTCATCATGCTTATGATTCTTAGCTGATGTGTGTGTGTGTGTGTGTGTGTGTGTGTGTGTGTGTGTGTGTGTGTGTGGTTTCTAGAGTTGAATGTGCAGCCATGTTGTGCTCCTGCCTCCACCACACTGTCCCCCTGATGCATTAACAGTTGTGATCCTGCACCAGTCTGCCACCATCTTCACCAGTGAACCAGCTCTTCAGCTCTCAGTCAGCACGTAGCATATAGTGACCATCAGCTGAGCCAACGCCGCTGCCCTGTGTCTGCTGTGTGTGTGTGTGTGTGTGCGTGCTGTCGGGGAGGAAGGTTGAGACCGTTTTTAGAATATATTTTTCCACCTGGATTTCTCCGTTGTGTTGAGCTGACCCTTTAAATCAGCCTCTGTCTCTCCAGGGACTGTGTCTGCTTTGAGGTCAAATAGCTGATGATTTTACATGTTTATATTTAAACATTTTAGTCCAGTTCTTGTTTTTATCAGTGTGTTTTAGGTGAAGAACAAAAGCAATGTAAATAAATGATTATACAGTGAGCCAACGTTTTTATGTCTTCATTGTTGTAGTTTTAAGAAAATCCTTGTACAGCCTGTCACCACTAGATGGTGCCTGCAGCACTCTCACACCAACCGAACCTCCCCGCAAGTCTCCATTATATACTGTGTATGTCACACTGTGTATATTCTGCGTTAAGGTGGTCTTACATTTCCCTTCTTCACTTTTCTTTTAAAGTCGACATTGAGATCCAGAGTTGCATCCATGCACAAAGATCCCTCTTCATGTCTGACGATAAAAAAGATATTCTGCTGTTAACAACAATTGAGAAGTAATGTTCATTTTCCCTGTTCTCCACCCTCTCTTTTACATTCATATTGGATCATGATTGACTTTCAAACTAGTTTCGATGTCATGAAGTATAGGTTCAAATGTCTGGATGGTGGCCTCAGGCTTAAGATGAGCACAGAGAAATGAAACTCCTTCCAACAGTAATAGAGGTAATGTAACACGTTCATATCTCCAACCAGGGTCACAGACACACTGAAGCTCAGCTCTTAGTATATAGCTGATAAAATGATACACTCGTTACCTAACAACACCCAGTGTATGGCTGGACAGTGTTATTCTGAAAATCTGTACAAAACCTTCACCGCAGCACATCAGCATAGCAATAAAAGCACTGTCAAAAAACAGAGGGTTTCCACCCACTGAAATGCCAGAGGGCTTTTAATTTGAAATGTTTCAAAGAAGTGCTGTAGTGTTAAAAGAAGGAAGGTTCACAACATGCAAGAGCTCAACATGTTCCTCCGGAAGAGCCAAAGATCTAATCGCCTTGTGTGACAGGGATTGCATTGAATTAAGTGGATTTGCGGAGGACTTGGTGAAGAGACACAGGTAGTTGGTGTCACTGAAGGGTGAACAAGCCAGATGGTCGGTGTCTGGGTCAGAGGCAGCTCGACGGTGCTTTCAGGAACTATTTAGTGCTGGAAAACACCAACAGAAGAGGTTTAAGGACACGTTCATGTGTGAAGCCTGTCTCTTTTCTAATAGTTGAGTTGAAGCTAATTTGAGGCTTTGGTCTAAATCTACACAAACATAACTCCTGCATGGAAACGAGTTACACAATGATAAACTTTACTCCTCTCTACAGGCTCAGTGTTTGTAGAGCCTCTTTTCCGCTGCACTAAAAGCCCTTTAACGTTAAACCCACCAACATCAGGCTGTTGTCAGCAGTGACAAAGGCTACATACCATTCACATTCACACCTGGGTCTGGTGGGTATTTATCAGCTTAACATTACAATACCAGAGTGATGGCTAAAGAAGTGTTTTGAGTGGTCCCAATGACCTTGACCCTTGACCTTTAACAACCAAAATCTAATCCAATCGTCCTTGAGTGAATGTGTGTGACAAATTTGAAGTAAATTCCTTGAGGTGTTTTGCAGATGTTGAGTTCACGAGACTTAAATCAGTCACCATGACGTTTGACCTTTGACCACCAAAATCTATTCACTTCACTCTTGAGTCCAAGTTTACATTTGTGCAAAATTTCAAATGACTCCCCTGAGGAGTTGTCAAGATATTTCTGTCAAAGGGTCAGAATTTTAAGAAGTCACCATGACCTTGACCTTTGACCTTTGATCACTAAAATTTAATAACTTAAGACATTTTGTTAAGATGTGCCTGGGATGTGGTCCACTAGATTAGAACTCCCATTATCCCACTGTACTTCATGACCAAGCTCTGTTTGTTTTGACTGAGAGACCTGTGGTGGCAAAATATTATATGATGCATTTAAGGCCTGTAGGAACTTGAATTGTTATTGTAAAGTAAAACGTACACCTTGTAGAAAACGTTTAGATGTCAGTTCCTCATGTTTATTTCTGTAAATATGTAAAAACATGTAGCTACTCCGTGAGGGAGATGGACCTGGAGTCAGACACTGATTGTGTTGGTGGGGTGAAGACCATGAACTAAACTGGATTCAAAGTCATGAACTGCCAGGTCCACGACAGCTCAACCACGCTTGAAAAGAAACACAGAGCAGACTAAGATGAGATCATCTGACCTGACTAGAAGCTCCTCTCACATCCCTCACACATGGACCCCCTCTGACTTCAGGGATGTTTACATCTGCTGCTAAAAGGTTCAATTAAACACCTCACTGACCTGTTTCCTGAAAATCAAACTTGACTGAACATTTTAAATCATCGCTGTCTTTGACGTGAAGGTAAAGTGTGCAGTCCGACAAGGACGGAGTTTCCAGCTTTTAAAGTCTTGAGTTAGGTGATTCTCAGATAGACTCTCGAGGCTTGTTCAGCTTTATAACATCATTAAATCTGCAGAGACCGAGACCCTAATCCACAGCATGGAGCAGATACTGCTGAGACAGGTCCAGATCATTCTACAGAGGGCAAAAAATGAAAGGCTAACTCCACACTTTATTTCTTTCTAATTTAAAGTTGGTGACATCAACCAAAGTGTGACGAGGGGACAGTTTATCTAAACCACTGGATGTGGGTCACAGCTGAAGCAGGAAGTAGGTCGATGTTTACACCACATAGACCCGACTGCTCAGCTGACCCTCAGACTGTGATGTCGCTGAGGTCAGAGGTGACAAGACAGTGCTGTGTCAGCTGTTTTGTATATAATTAATTTTATTATAGTTTGACTCCATTTCTTTTGGATTAACTCTTCAGTAAAACACTCAGAGAGTCATATCTGGACATGTCCCCACCACTTGTTGTCATGGACAGTTTTGTCCCCACCACCTAATTAACCTAACATGAGCCTAATGCATAACTTCCTATATGCAGGAGCCAACTCACAACAATGTAGCCTTGTTTAAAGCAGTGGTTCTCAAACTCTTTCTGTCACCCCCCCACTTTGGACAAAGGGGAAGCCCCACCTTGGAGAGGGGGGGGACTGGTGATTGTATAGGACTAGACAGCAGCCAACAGATGTATGACGTTACGTTATAATTCAATAATGATATGAATGAGACTGAGTATGTGGTGCTTAGTGTTTATATCCAACATGTCACTGTTTACAAGATCAACATCTAATCTGTCCTTGCACATTAAAGTTTGTGATGTGTCTGTTTGGAGCACAGCTGCTGACAGATGTGCAGCTCACAGTGACAGTTTCCTCATCACTAAACCCGGGCCACCATCCGGGACAAAGTCTCCTTGACATATAAAGACACAGGCCTCTGTATATTCTGTGTTTTTCCCCTCTTCAACCGTCTCGTTTCAGTTTTTGCCGGTAGGTAACCGTGAAATCTGGTGTGAAGCTGGTGTCTCTGTTTTGCGCGCTCACTCTCAATCCGCATAGAGGGGAGACCAGGGACAGTTGTAACACTTTTTGCATTTTTCTCAACAAATCAGAAACCATTTACACTTGAATATCCAATTTACTATATTTACAAACCTTAATATGTCAACTACAAAAATTATGTATTAAAGTGGTTTTAAGTAATATTTTCAGGTTGCACTTTCATCTAAATAACGTGACTGCAATGTTCTAACTGTCCCTGTGTACAAGGACAGTTGTAACACATGCCAGGGACAGCTGTAACACGTCTACAAGGTTACATAATTAGGTAATAAATAATTAATCAACAACACAAAAGTAAGTAAATGTTAATTAGAATTAATGTTAATGTTATTGTTAATTCATTTAAGTTCAGATAATGTAGCTTTAGGCTATATTTAAAAATAAACAACAACTCAGTCAAATTGCAAAGAAAGAAATTTGTTTACTTGGTCCATCCATCCTTAAAAAAGTGAACATTCCCAGTAAAAGAGCAAGGGGGAGGGGGGGGATGCTGATGAGGTGTTGTGGGTGGCTGTAAACAAACATATACTTTACACTAACTATTATCTTACAACTCATTTTAATCTCTTCATAACTTAATAATAATTAAATGAGACTGGTAAATTAGGCATGTAATCAAGATATTGTAATTCAGGGAATCACATTTTTTCATCTCAATCATATTTTGCAATCCTCATTTGGCTATTTTTAGCTGGCTAATGTTATGCTCGCTAAGTGATGCTTTTATGCATTAAAAGTGTCCAGTGAATGGACAAAACACATTTCCAGTTAACAGGGTGAGAAGACAAAGCTGCTGAGCTCTGAATAATATTCCAGCTGTGACAAATTCAAACATTTTTTTACCTCAAAAACACACTTTTGAAGATAAATTCTTTTGAGAGTTATAGATTTGGCCCAACTGAGCCTGTGCAGAGTGAGTATCATGACTCTAGCTTGTTTCTGATTGGAGGAATTTGAGGTGTTACAACCGTCCCTTGTTACTCTATCCCTGGTCTCCCCTAAATAAATGTAATATGAAAATAAAAACTAGTGAGGAAAAACTACAGATGCGCAAAAACCACAAAATTGAAACACTGTAGTGTAGGCTAATAATTCCTGTGAACAGTGACCACAGCTGGCCACAGCTGGCCACAGCTGGCCATCAGCGTGTTGCACCCCTCCTGCACGTTTCTATGAATAATGTGAGAGTGTATTTCATGATACAATGTAATGTAGTCTATTGTGGAGTTTAGGCCCTGATTTAGACTTTTCATAGTTGAATCTGACTGGTCAGCTTTGCCTTTAGTCGACTAATCGTGGAATCATGTTGTTTTTTCCTCTCACACATCTGGACAGTTGGACTTTCAGACACTGCCCCCTGTTAATAAATATGAAAAGAGGCTCCCACATGCTTGAGCTTTACTGCTGACTTGTATCATGAGAACAGACATGTCCTGTGGTTTTCAGCCTTCTATGATTTTATTACCCTTTACAGCAGAGGTGGGGGCTGGGGGGTGTGGCCATGATATGAGTGTCAGGGCTTGTATAGCCAGTTCAGGGGTTGAGTGTCACAGCACCATGGACAGCGCTGTTTTTTGTTTTTCTTTCAGCCCAAATTCAATTTTCCCTCCACTGAAGGGAAAGGACATGAAGTGTCACACTGTGTGAGAGAGAGAGACACACACACACACACAGAGAGAGGCAGCTCCTTCCCTCTGACCCGGCCAGAACAGAACAGCACCTTTTCAGTACCAGGACCTCATGGACAGATGACTCACTGCTGATGTTTGTATCAAAATAGGCCATTGGCCTATATAGAGAATTATTACAAAACAAAGAAATTCTATGTAGCAGCAGCGAGCACCCCCATAGAGGCAGAATGGTACGATCTTTTGTTCATAACCACTGTACCCACTGTAACTGTACCCAGCTCCCCTCAAAACACACTCCAACATACGGTTATTGTCTCCAGCACTTTTCAAAATAAACTGACGCCCTTGCATCATCCCTAAATATGTACAAGAAAACCCTCCACTCAATAATAATAAAAACAATAATAATAATGATATTATGTGGTTTAAAAAGGGACCTCCAGTAAACGTCACTGGTTGAAAACATTCAGGTCTTGGTATCTGAATAAAAAAATGCTGAGGAAGCAGGAAGTTATGGATCTGTTTAGTACTCTCCCTCTGTATCACAGACACACACGTGCACACGCCCGCACACAAACACACACACACACAGTCACAGTAGAAATACAATGATCAGGAACTCTTTCGTTGCATTTCACAGTTAGTCTTCCGTCAGTATAATACACACTAAATAATACAGAGGTCACAGTAAATTTACAAAAAGCTTGTCTCCCTGAGGAAACTGAAAAAGCTTCTCAGGCCTGTGTGTAGCAGCTGTGGATCCACACGTCTCCCTGGTGATGTCAGAGGAAAAAACAAAGATCCAGAGTGGCTCCACTCATGTCCTTGGGCTCAGTAGAAAAAGCTCTTCTACCACTTGTTCCCACCGACTGTCCACCACCTCCGTGGTGCTGATGGCAGCAGCCACTCATTCACTTGTCTCTACACAGTGTTGTTTCTTTTGGTTGAATGACTTCAGCAGAGATTCCCGTCTCTGCTCCATTGCATTGGTTGGATGTTTTCATGGAGTA
>OMNW01011856.1:11827-27983 GCA_900303245.1 Selene dorsalis | reverse complement strand
GCAGAATAACAGAAAATGAGCGCATATGGTTTGTTCATTCTTTGAAACATAGCAAATATTGCCTTAAAGTAAAGTGCATTGTCCTCCCTTTCTTCTCTGAGATAAAGAGGATTACATGATGAGTTCTGTGGATTAGTCTTGTAGTCATAGAGTCTTTTTTTATTTTTTCCTGATGCAGAGGCAAATGTAACCTCAGGTGGCTGGGTTAAACATGGAGCAAAGCCAAACTTTTTTTTTTTTCCTTTTTCTTTTCCTCTAATACTTCATTCATTTATTCGTTTTTCATTCATTTAAAAGGAAGAATGGAGCCATCACTTGTCAGCCTATATTAACAATAATAATGACAATAATTAAGATCTAATGAGTAATACTACTGACCATGTTGGTCTGCTGGTCAACAAAGCCACAATAACTTCATCTTGTCTGTTTTACACCAGTATGATTATTTCCCTATAGCTCACACAGTAATGACCTCGTGCCTCATGCCACCAACTCACCCACATCTCCCATTAGGAGGCATCGACAGACTAGTCATCTAGATAGTTATCCAGTCTGTTCGCTTACCAAAAACACACATGGTGAAGCCAGTTGGATAGAGGAGAATAGAGTAAGGTGTCGTTGCAAACCTGCAGCCATGTGGGAGGAGATAACCTAAATTCTGAACTCAGTATGATGATTAGCATTTAGAGCGTTTAGCCATCTCATTTGCTTGCACTACAAATACAGATAATTGAGGAAGTTGAAGTGCTGACTTGATGAAAGCACAAGACAAAATGTGTGATTGTGTCACCAGTGTTATTACAAGTCAGTGCAATGGGACAGTAGACATGGGTGTCTGTCAGAATCATTTTAAGGAAAACCATATATAAGAAATGTCAAAGGTCAAGTCCTTATGATTCACCTTCTGTGGATTATAGCAAGCTATCCTATTTGTTGGAATATTTGAACCTGAAGCATGTTGGACCAAAATCATGACAGCTCAGGCCTCATCTCTAGCTTGTCTAAGAAAAAGAATAATGTTACAGGAGGTCAGATCTTTAGATTTCACATTTTAGACAATGACACTTTTGGCACATCTTGCCTTCTATAGGATAAACCTCAGCAATCATCTGGCTGACATGTATGAGGTCTGGACAGGTGTTTCACATCACTGAGTTCAGCCAACTAGTTGAAGATTATTGAGGCTATGACTGTGCCAAATTCCCTTCCTTCCTTTTGTCAACCCATAAGCCAGCATTTTACTCAAATAGATGAAGGTATTCCTTCAGTACCTAAGACAAAAGAACTGAAACACAACACAAGAAGGTTAAAGTAACAGGTTGGAGTGAATTGATAGCAGGGAGGAGGGAGATTTTCAGGGATCACATAAGCAAAGATGGAGCAAAAGGTGGGAAAGGTCAGGTGAGGGAGAGTGAGAAAGGGAGGAGCGGGTCCAAAGAGAGGGGTGTGTGTGCAGTTGTAAAAAAAAAAAATAAAATGTGTGTCAATGATTGTGTCTGTGTGTGTTCAGCTTTATGGAAGCAATGCATGTTTTTCTGTCTGAGCCAAGGATCACTGCTGGGACACCCAGAGGGGAGGAAACAGGATTGTTGGTGGGATGGGACAGGATTAGAGGGACAAGTGTGGAATCTGTGTGTATATGGGTAGCTACAATTTAGGTCCCTTTACCTTTGAACACAGCTCACAGACGTAGTTTCCCCACTGTGGGGTGAATGTGTGTGTAAATTTGTATTTGTGAGACAGAGAGAACTGGACGGACGCAGTTACAGCAGCATTGTGAGAAGCAAAGTCGAGTCCGACCAAGATTCTTCACGCCTTGCCTATATACACAAACTTTGCTTGATCGCCTCTCATTTGAACCGAAACCTCTGACACACACATCACATGCACAAACACCCATGCAGAGATACATATGAGCTCATACCACTCGCACACAGACATACACACACATTTTCTCTTACATCCTACACAGCTGAAAAGTCCCACACACAAAGATGCAGTCAGATAGTTCCCGTTAAGATGCAGCTCGTTTGTTTTGACAGAATGGGAATTACTCAGACACGTCTGAAAATCTGCACGTTTAATCATCATGCCATCTGAAGCCAACTCCTCCTCTGCTTATCTGTCCTTATCTCCATCTCCTCCTCCTCCTCCTCATCCTTTGATCTCGATGTAGTGATCACTAAACACTCATCCTGATGCTTTACTTAACCCACATTTATCAGCTGGTGTCTTGCAGGCCTCCTAAACCCTCTCTCTTGCCTACCAGGCACAGCAGTGTAATTTATGAGTCGTAATTATGGAGGTGTCAAAGGAACCGAAACAGTCCTGTGGCATAAATAAGTGACACTCTGCGCCTGGGGATTTCCTTTTTTTTTCCCCCCGCTGACCTTGTTGCTTGACCTATTTCTCTTCATTAAAGGGTGCAGTGTTAGCGTACACCAACAAACAGCAGACAGGTCCATTGCAAAGTGCATGATAATGCTAAAAGTCAAATATATTCTTCATTTCATTGTGGAAGTTGTGTAATGGCTATCCTGCCAAAATAAGATAAAACTTTGGCAAAAACAAACTTTGATTTATGCAACAAAAAACGATAAAGCCTGTGTCTATATTACAGAGACATCATATGTATGACACGTATTTAGAGTAATATCTGAGATTACCTCCTCAGCCTGGACAAGCACATGAATACTGTTTTGTTTCTTGCAGTGCAGGAGACTCTCCAAGATCAGTTCCATGTTATGTATTCCCGCTGTCATCCATGTTTTTATCTCTTGTTCAGACTCCTGTAATTCTCTTGATACAGGTCGGAGCCAATAGAGTTAACATGAATTACAGTCTGTCCAATCTGCAGCAGCCAGACTCCTTACACAAACCAAGAGGAGGGTGTATATCACTCTCATTTTAGTGTCTCTTTATTAGCTTCCAGACAATTTTAGGATTGATATTAAGATTTGAATAGTGACTTTTAAGACCCACTTTGGCCTTAAACCTTACCATATCAAAAATACATGAGTATTAATGGTGACAAAAAAATCTTAAACGAGAAAGCATGTGACAATTTAAAGTATCAAAGCAGATATTAAGAGTAGACTTGTTCTTATTCACAAAAGTTTTCTTCAACAGTAGTTGAAAGTTTTTCCTCTGGGTACCATTTCAAGATATTACACTATTTACTATTACAATCATTGAAAAGACACCTCTGTGATACTGTGCTTTGCAGAATACAAACATGTTTTCCTGCAAAACCCAGTTTTCAGTGCAGCTCTGGTTGTGTGTCATTTACTAGTGGAAACAATGACCCGCAACATCCTGGGTTCAAGTCCAGCTGAGAGCCTTTGTTGCATGAGGATTATTGCTTTTTCTACCTGGCTTTTGATGTTAGATAATATCAAAGTGCTTATGAGAGGAATAGTGTGATGTTTCTGAAAGCAGCAGCGATACTCAGTGAGGGCTCGTACAGCATTGTACTCTCTACCTGTCGTGACCCGCAGGAACAGTTGTATCGTCCAAACCTTCACATGGATCATCACTTGGGTTTCATTGTTTTTCTTTCTGTCTGTGGTGAGACGACACGCTGTGTGGGGGAGGCGAGAGCTTCATCACTGTTGACCTTCTCCATGCTTGGACTATACTAAAGCTGTGTGTGGGCCAGACCCCCGGCGAGAGCGGTCGGTGGGGCTACTGTCAACAGCGCGAACAACACCAATATCGCCTCCTGCTGCACGGACAGGTTCCGCACCATTATCTGGGTGACTTGCTAACCAGAATTCCACATGTGTGAGCCGTAAAGAGCCCGTTACGCTTGCCGATTGGTAGATACATTTACCCACAACACGCTGAGTGTATACAGATGTCACTGATGCAGATGTCACAGTTTGCAAGACACTGGTGTATTCTGCCTGTATCTGCAACTTCATCTCTGCTTTGTACACCTTTTCAAGTTGCTCTTTGTTGATGCCAACCGTTTTTAATTGACCGCTTATTTTAAAGCTTAGTTGGAGGGAATCTAATGCTTTTTCCTCTGCTCACACACCCTCTGGTACAAGTGTGCGGAGGTTCCACAGACTGAGCAGCCACCCTGCCCACTCCCCCAACACAGACACTGACCAGGCATTTTCAGCTGGCTTTGGGTTGATAGAAAAAGTAAGAGGAGTTTGATTCACCCAGTTTTACATATCAGAATGATCGCTAAGATGCTTCAGATGAGATTAGTTCTCACCTGTTCACCTATGGACTTATCCTGTCAGGAGGGAGGTGGAGCTCACGTTTGGAAGCCCGTGTGGTTTGTTAAGGAAAACATTTCATGCCCTTCTTGTTTGCTTTCACACACGAGGCTAAAAGTGAAATCAGACCTTTTGCTCAAAGCCAAGAAGTTTTAGTCACTGTGGGAATTCCAAGAACTGTGGCTCAGTCACACAATAATCCATAACAGCGCTACCCTGGCACTAAATTAAAAGATTCATTAGAGTCAGAGGATGAGCTTTGCAGGGATGAAGTAAGTCTGTGCAGTTGTTTCGCAACACAAGTGTTGACCTTTGAAGGAACATGCAGCATCTCAAGTGCTGGCTTTAAACCCCAGGCCTGGGCCTTTGTGTGAGGAGGTGAGATGTTCTCCCTGTGCCTCTGTAGGTTTCTTCCACATTGGTGGATCTAAAATGCAGGAATTGGCTCTACAGTATCATATTATATAAGAGATTATATGATATGATGTGTCCCCTCTGCATGCCACTTTGAGCTTTTCATTGAAAAACTAGCACTCATATGTTAGAGTCAAGTATGATCTCTGTGGTTAAATATACAGAACGTTAGAACAATACAACACATAAATAAGTCAGCATGCTAAAGGATCATATAGGCACATAAAAAACATAAAGGTGCAGGTTTATAACACATCTTGCAATGCAAAAAACTCCCTGAATGGAGATAATCGTGATATTTTCTCAGTACATTGTTGCTAATGGAATTATTATTATTATTAACAACTGTTCATCAAATTCAAATAGTGGGTTAAATTAATGCAGTAAACTCTTGATCACTGTAAAATACAATTCCACTGGTGAAACTGAATGAACAAAAGAATCTCAATTTTACCTGTAAACAAAGACTAATATTCTCTGACTGTTCACATGCTGAATTTTCCTCAAATGCGACACAAAGAGTTGACGTGTGCCGCCTCGATGATGTTACACTGCTGAACATAGTTACCTTTATTTCTTTTTATAACCAATTTCAAAGACGAGTCCTCCTCCTGACCTCCTGACACAGGATACCAAGAACAACTCATTACAGGTTCCTTGAATAAACCATCCTCGTGTCAATAAATTTCATATGGCAACTGAGCCTCCAGACCCTGTAACCGGGGCCAGCTTCAGGCCTCAGATGGTGGTCTACCTCATTGACTCTGTGTTCTCTAATGACCCTGGACCTGGATCACCATTATAAAACACAGATAAATGTTTACTGTTGAGGGATGACATCATAAGAGTTAAGGTCTGTACAAATATACAGGTGCTCCGCCACCCCTCTGCTTTCTCCACTTCCTCAAGTCCACATTGCTTCGATAAAAACAACTCGAAACGCCCGAGTCCCGTGTTCACATTTGCTCTGTTTCATTTATTTTGTCGACCGCTGAAAACATAAACTTTTACTTAGCTGTGTGTTATTAGAATGTAAGCTTTTTTCCACTGAGGAGATTGGGTATGGGGGTTGTGTGTGTGCGTGCGTGCGTGTATGTGTGTGTGTGAAAGCAGGTCTATATTTCTTGACCTGAGTTTTCCTCCTCTGTCCTGCCACTGATTAAGGCTCTGTATCCAGGGACTTGTTTTTAAAGACATTACATAAACCATCGATTTGTCGTTACCATGTTAATCTGGATCCATAATATATGGTGACTGTAACCAAACAAACTTGTTGCTGTGGAGACTGGAAACTGTGCTTGTCTCCAGCCATCGTTACTTCCTCACAGCAGATTGGAGGCTGCAGTGAGTTGCTAGTGGAAGGTGATAAGGCTCACCAGTTGGGCATTGTTTTCCTTTGATCTCAGTAAAGAAATGAAGTTTGATGCTGAACTTGCAAAATATCCGTTGGACAGCTACGTAAACAGCTGTTAACACTGAGACTTGCTATGAAAGAAACATTTAGGTAAGTTTTGCCTTAGTTTGGCAAAACTTACCCTTATTAACATGTACACAACTGACACAGGTGATTTTTGGAAAGAAACTGGGCTACTGTCCAACTACTCTCTCTCTCTCTTTTTTATGCAAAAAATGTTGGTAGAGCTGTGAATAAATACCATTTCAGTTATTTCCTATAGTAAAGTTATCTTCTAATATAAAGGCATCCTTTAAACCAAATTGTGAGTTGGTTAGTGTTTGTATGTACTGAAGCCACAGTGCCGTTTTGTCTTATTTTGTGATACTCAAACACAGCATGACTATTTCTTCTTGAATTATAACCCGTATCCAACCTCTCTCTAAACTGATTTTATTTCTGTCTAACAGGATTTCTACATCCCGGTCTACAGTATGTTGCTTTCAACAAACTTTCCCTTGTCCGACAAGAACTTAACCAGGACTGGCCAGGTGAATACTTGGTTTTAGTTTTGTATTACCACACACTGATTACTGTACCTAATGTAGCATGTAACATAAAAAAAAAGACTGACTGCAGTGCCATGAAGGCAAAGAGAAGGACAAACTCCCAACCACTGAAACAGCTACTACTGTGTACATAATCTTTTCTGCTGAGGTTTCATTTTCCTCTGAATCTCATTGCTGTCACACCCGCGTCTCAAACAAGACTGACATCCTCTCTCGTTAGACATTCAGCAGCCACACGGTAACCTGAGCCCTGTACACACACACACGCACACACAGACACACACATTCACTCACAGTGACCCACTGCTACCGCACTCCTATCACAACCTGTCTACGTCTCAAACCATATTTTTTGTGCACGTGTGGTGTGTTTATGCGCAGACAAAGCCCCGCACACACATGTGCCTCAGCTGTAGCTGACACTTTGTACCAGTCCGGAATCTAATATCCCCCCCATTGAAAACACATGTGGAAGTTTGACAAAAGCCGGCATGTTCCCTGTGCCATGTATGTCAGCAGTCAGTCAGTCTCGGTGCTGTCTGTTGCTCTCCGGGGCCACGCACTGCAGCAGGCTTTACAACGTGTGCAGGAGAAGCGGTGAAAAAGGCCTGTCTGCTGTTGTGGCTTCAACAAGAGCACGGTGGTATTTTCACTGACAGTTGCTGAATTAGCGTTTCCCTCGTGCGCTGTTGGGAACTTGTTCTTATTGTTTGATGCATGCCATAATAATAGAAAGATGTCTCTTTAACAGAATATACTGGTATGCCAGTTCATACTAAAGCCTGATCGTACCATAAAGCTGGACAGCAAAGTTATTCTGCATACAATATTTATATTTATAGTGATTAATCACAGGGTCAGCTGTTGTAGTTGTCATGCTGTTTACTGATATGCCAGTCAGCAGGGAACATGTATGAGTCGCAATTGCTCCCCATGTTTCCTCCAAGTTTATGGTACTGTGTCTTTTATTGACTACATTTACGCTTTTTGAAGGTTTTCTAGACCAACAAGCAGGATGCCAACATTGCTAACCATGAAGGGGGCAAAATAAATCAGCATACACAACTAATACCAACTTTTACAATTGCATGAATTAATATAAATTCAGTGAATATGCCCTGTCAAGATAATCTACTGATTGCCACTACCTGACATTTGATACCAATTAATTTTGTGGCAAAATGTTGTTGTTTTAAATGTTTTTGTGATCTGTAGGCACGAGAAATCATTCTGAAAAACTGACCACTGCTGTATTTTCTTAATTTCAGAAAACCTGAGTGCAGCAGAATCAAGTCAGTGTATCTTGTAATTGTCAGACATTCTGTTATTCTAATGAAAGCTGCCGTCTACGTCAGATCTGTAGAATATAAACGACTCTTCTGTTAGTTCCACTTTAGCATTTGGAGCCGCTACAACAACATAAATGCGTGTTTATTCAGACAATAATTGCTATTCATGCAAAATGTTGCTGGGCACACATGGAAATGAAATGTTTTCGGTTACTGAAGTGTGACCCATTTAAAATATGGGCACCACTTGCACCAGAGCATGTTGGTTACAGATACCAGGCAGGTTTGTTATATTTAAATAAAATTGACATAATTTGTTAGTTTTAGACTGAGTAATCCAAAATCATTTTGCTGAGTGTACAGTGATGACAAAGTTCCTGCAGGGAAAGCAGAGGTAAGCAGCTGCTACAGGCTTTCATTTCTACCTCGAAACCTTGCACCTTCCCGAAGTGCCAAATTTCCGCCCTGGTCGGAGCAGACTGGCACTCATGTTGTTGCCCTTTGAGAGATTGTGGTTGAGCTGCACTCGGCTGCATGGATGGTTTGTCTTTAGCTGCAGACGCTCAAGCACACCTAACCTAAGCTGTCTCCATTCTCTTTTACCCACTGTCTACTGATTTGAATGATTAAATCATTCACAAACCGGTCTTGACGTTCGGTTTTCTCAAGCGGCCGCTAATCAACCCTCCTTCAAGTCGGAGGAAGTAACCAGGTAGGCCGAGGAGTATTTTTGAAAACCGGCACGTTGCGATAATCTGTTTTGGTGCTTTGTCAAAACCCTTCTTTTGTCACCAAGGCAGGTCTGAGAGCTAATAGGTGGTGAAAAGCCTGGTTGGAGGCCCAGATGAAGCAGATTAGTTCACTAAGACTGAAGGAGAGGCAGGAGAGACGTCCAGGCATTAGCATGTGTGCTAGCCAGAGTCTGTCCCAGGGGGGAAACCCAAGTCTGGCCACGGCGTCCCCACGGACATCCTCTGCAGAGGTTAGCATATCCCTGTTTCGCCTGAGTTGCTGAAAGTTGTTGTGCGTTCGTGCAGACGTACGCGTGTGTGTGTTAGAGGGGTAATATGGCCTACGTGAGTGTGTGTGTGCAGTTGCTGAAAGATTTGTTATTTGGAGCGGTGAATTTTAATGACGTTTGTCAACTCTAATACACAGAGCTGCCCAGCTGTGGACAAGACTGAAGTTTTTTCAGCTTGCTTTGAGTTTATTTAAAGGAAGTGCCGGTTTTCAAGAAGACTGCTGCGACCTATTTCTGGGATAAATACATGTTATTTATAGTTAGAGACACAGATAGAAGCTCATATACAGACACATCCAGAGCTGCACAGTCATAGTGTAAGGATTCTGTTTTCCAGGCCTCGCTGGAGAAGACTAATAAGCTGTCATCACTTGTCATCAGAGAGAAGTGCTGGCAAACTGCTTTCATCATCACTTGTTACGAGTTTGTTTAATAACCTGCCTTCAGGGGAATTTATTATATACTTTGTTTTTCATCTAAATCCCATTAAAATCACAAGGCAGCAGACTGGTAGGAATACTATGAAACACTTAGTGACCTTACAGACACAAGTCTGTATGTCAACTTACACATAAAGGAGATTAAGATAAAAGTTTATGTTGATATAAAATAAACGTGATATTCATGCAGCCTGTTTCCACTTTATTAAAGGACCTGTCCACAGCTATACTGAAAGCTACATTCCCATATTTGTGGCCTTTTGGACATCATAAACATCTCTAGGCACTTCACAAGGTAAAGGTAAATCTCTGTTTAACCAATGAATGTCAATTGATATAAATAAGTCTCTAACACCATCTGAAAATATTCTTAATATCCTCAGTTTAGTTGATGTTGAACACGATATTCAAATTCAGGTCTTCAAAAATGATTTGAATTTAGCAGTCAAAGGTCACGATGACCACAAAACACAGTCTAGGGTCACTGAAGAGCTCCTCAAGGCAGTCCCTGCAAAGGCACAAACTTTCACTTGAGATTGGTGTACTAAGTCCTAAGGTCAAAGGTCATGGTCTCAATCATGGTTTCTGACCTTAAGGAAGCAACATCTCTTGAGGAAATTTCTAACCTAACAAGTCGATTACTGAATGCATCAGTGTTCCTATCTGTCTTCCCTATCTGTTTCTAACAACTACTACTAACTAGTGAGTGTTGACAGGGGAATGAACAGAGTTGAGTTGCTCAGACTATCACAGGCACCAAAGCTTGCCTGCATTTTTGGATTAAACGTCACTGCCAGAATATTCCTTTAACAATCTTGACAAACTTTCACACAACTGTTTCATATTTAATATGACTTTGAATAAACATGTATGTGATGTGATCCTATAGTCAGAGTGACAGGACCATAAGGTGGTAATTCTAGTTATTTCATAATTAAAAACACTGCGAACAATCTCTGTTCATCCAGGATTATTAAATATCATTTTATTCCAATTCCTCTGGAAAAGCAGACGACAAATCTCCACTTCCTCTTCTTGCGTCATGGTAAAGGTCATTGGCTGGCAACATCCGCTCAGACAGACCATGGTGAATATGATGTGTATGCAGCGTAACACTGTCAGAGAGAAGAGCAACATGTGCCACAGATTACCCTCTGCTGTGTGAGGCTGACTGCATACCTCTGAAAGCCAACAGTCTGTGAAACGTTGCCCTTTCAAACTCCGAATCCCATAATTCAGGAGGACGGGCTGAGAGCACCGCCTTCGTTCCTCTCGCCACTCCACGCTCCTCAGCCGCTTCCATCCATCCTGAAGTGAGACAGGCACAGTTCATCATGTAGTAATGACATGGTCAAGTAGCTTCTTTGCTGTCTGGGTAGGTGCACGGCTGTGTGTGTGTGTGTGTGTGTGCTACATTACTTTCTGTCTCAGTGATCAGATATATTGTGTTTATAAAGCGCTGCAGTTTGCCAGCTCTGAGCAGCCAGTGTTTCTTTGTGCCAGTGAAGCCTGTCAGCGGGATAACACACATAATTGCTCCCTAATTCTCCCGTCAGTGGCTGGGTAATATCTGATTTACAGGTAATGAGCCACATCCCTTTCAGCAAAGCCCCGCCTGTGGCTCTGTCTCACTCTGTTATCCGCTGTCTTTTCTTTCTTTATTTCTTCTTAAAACAGAATCATGACTTTTCTGTTTCTTTGCACTGCAGAGAAAGCATGTGCTGCATTTCCAAGTCCATTATTTCTCTTCTGAATACATTGAAAGTATGCAGGTAACTGCCAAATAACGAATTGCATTCTTTAATGAGAAGGTGACTATACAGGTGGGTGACAAATGAAAGGAAAAAAACAAATGAAACTGTAGCTACATCGGTAAAGTTCTTGTTCTTTACTCGAATAATAACATTTCATGCACAGCACGTTATCATTATTTCAATCATTCATGCACAAATGCATATTTTTCCCTGGCAAAATTCACTTATCAGGTCTATAACCAAGCCCATAATGGTCTGTAATCAAATCAATTTGTCTCAGTATTTCCTAAAATGAAGTTTCATTTGTCATTTACCTGTACATTTTAACCACTCCCCCGTTTCTTTAGCATAATCATCTTTTATCTTATGAATAGTTTTAAATTATCTTCTTATAGCTTCTTGTTTTGTTATTGTCCATTGAGTCTGTATTTGAATGAAATGTGCTATATCCACTGTACACTGTAACTTTTGGACAGGCTCATTTGAATAGAAATTATGAGACTGAACGTCCAGTGTAGTATGTGGATAAAAATATCTGCACCTGGAACTGGTAAATTCTGCTTACTCATGAATGCATCAGTAATAAAAACCTAACAAGACACCCTATGTTTAACACTTCAAAATGAAATATTTTACACTATTATTATTTCTTATATTTAAAGTAAATATCACTTTACTTATATAACATTTTTAATTAAAGGCTTGTATTGGAACATCTTTGCGTTACTGCACTGTGTCTGCCTGTTTATGGGAGCTTTATAATGAAGGAGACTATACTCTCTATTAGGATAACTTTAATTTGAAGTGAGCCTTCCTTCTAATGGAATCATATTAGGAGACCATAATAAAGGGCCTGTCTGTCGGAGCCAGGGGCTCATATGTTGACAATATGGTTAACGATGACTCGTCTGACTAATCACTTTGCAACACATCGCTACAGTATAACACCATGTTTTTTGACCACGGAACTCAAACATGAGTTTATCTTTGTAATTAGTGGTTCACGTCGTGCAAACTCTGTATAATATCCCTCTGTATGTTGTCTGTTAGTCTGGTCTGATCACGTCACAGCTGGATTAACCAGCTAGTTGGCCGTGGGGCAAAAATAAGATGTGGTCTGCCACACCACCACCGACTCCCTGTGCATTATGGGTATCCTTTCCATACATCTACTCAATCACTGCCACTATCCAAATACTTGCTTGTTAAGCAGCCTTTGTGACTGAAGATCCTGCTGCCCTCTACCACAATAACTCCCTCTTCCAAAGTCTCAGGGCTTTTTCCACCCAAAATGTCAGAAAAATCAGGCCACCATTGACCTCCGTCGACCTGCGTTATTTATACACATCACTGAGCATGATGGGACGTAAACCTGACTGAATAAAAGCTTCTGCATTCTCTTCCTTATCTGACTTTATCTGTTTTACTTTTCAAGTTTCACCTGCTGCTGCAGCGCTTCATTTAATATTGTTGGTGCTCTGTACTTGCTCATTCTTGCTTCTGTGAAAATTACTACTAGTGTACTGCATTCAAAGGAGAGAATAGGATAATGCTGCTACTACTGATAGTAGCCTCAGATAGCAAAATGAGTTTTTAATGCTTTCTGGCACTGACATAGCGTTGGATAACTTTATCGAGACAGTTTACAGGCTAACTCCTCCTGCTTACCTCAGAAACATAACTTTTTTCAGAAGCTAAACTTCAGCAAACACATAGAAATATGCAAGACCTCTGCAACGGTTTCATCTGAGCTATTCCTGATGGATTCTCACAGTTTTTAGCTGTAAATGTTGGGGAAAATGAGAAGCAAAGAGGGCATAACGCAGCGTCGCTCAGATTGTTTAATACCCTGTCTGATAGGTTTGTAAGGCTCAGCGGCAGACCAAACAGCAATTTTTGCTGCCATAATTGCTCAATTTATGAGCCAATGCTTAGATATGAGATGTATTGTGCTGGATATTTATGCCAAAACAAGTAAACTAATCAGATTGAAGGGGCAGCACAATTGGAAATGGTTTTCATCGCAAATGATTTATTTAAAAAGAGATCGGGTGATATTTTGTGATGGTTGAAATAATCTGTTGAGGCTCTTGCACCAAATGAAATCCCCTTCCAAAGAAAAGAATAAAGTTTACCGACTCATTAGACGTTATTTTTGTTGCAGCCATATTCACCATCTGTACATCTCCGTGTAGGTTGTGTGTGTATGTTTGCGAGCAGGTACCATAGTTACGCCTGAATGCACAAATTGTACTTCCACATGCTGTGTACATGTAAAGATGCACAGCTGGATCTGAGCTCAGCCCTGTGCCAAATGAACAGCACCTTCCCTTGTGCTGCACTGAGTTCATGAGACAGTGTTATCATGGAAGAAGCCTGGGGTTCAGGATTTCCAGAATTACTCTTGGAAAAGGGTTTCAAACGTATTAAAGTCACTGGCACAATAAAACAGGGCGCTGGCACGACTGTAAATGACAGACTGTGACATTTGAGCAGTGAGCATCGAGTTGATCTTGGACCTAGTCTGCTGTTGTGGGCAAACAGGGAGCAATGTGTAATGATTAGGAGGTTCTTGGAGGTCATGCACATGGGAGATGTACTCGAAACATCGTGCAAAAGAAGCCTGTGTGAAGAGATTTACAGATCTACAGTCAATCTCAAGCAGAGATCCGAATGTTAGCCGTAACGTTCAGCCATGGTCTCCATTTCTCGGAGAAATGGCTTTGAAAGGAAACTGATGAGCTGAGGTGAGACGTAGACCGTGAGCGGTGACAGCTCGGAGTAAAGTTCAACAACACAGTTTTTCATTGTCTGTATTAATTCTGTAGATGAAAACAAAAATGATACACTTCATCAGCTGTCGTATGTGATACAGCTATAATTTTCAAGGCCATGTTAACCCTATTACTGGCCCTCCTTCTTTGCAAAAATGAATTTCAAAGTTTATCCGAGTCTTAACCACAGCTCCACTGCACCTCAAAACACAAAACATTTCAGTAACTGTAGTGTCAGTTTTGCATGGAATGAGGACTGTGCATTTTGTCCAGCTACACTGGAAATAGGTCAAGAATGGATCTCTCCATGACCAGTGTGAATGAGAAAAAAGATGAAGTAAAAGTAATTCAATTATTACTGCAATCAAACACTGTTTCATTATAAACATGCTAAGTCAGACTTTAAAAACAGTATGATCCTTTGTGAGTGTGAGTACAATGTTAAAGGTACTTTAAGTGGATCAAGAGTGGTTTAAAATGCAAGAGAGGCCATAAAGCTCTTTTTATTCCATTTAGTATTAATAAATTAATCATAAACCACAAAGTATTTGCCACACCGTGGACCTGGAGCCTCAAGGGCCGAGGAGCAGTTGCTCATGGATATTAGTTGGTCAGGCTGTCAGACATGGATGGATTAATGCACAGGCCAAGCACAGGCCCAGGGGCTGCTGACCACCCAGGCCCCTCTAACATTTCCTGCTGGAAATTTAAACAATTACAAAATTATAATAAATGGTCACAAAGGGACACAAGAAGGACTCAAAATAAGCACAAAGTTGGACAATGACTGTATCTACTATATGTATAATGCATGATATGATTTGTGCATCTTGTGTGCCAGTCACACAACAACCACAAAGAAGTGCAAAGTACAACAGTATAACAGTCACACAAGTTGAAACCTACTCTTTGTCTTTTCTGGTTGTCTGGATAGGAATACTGGAGGTGGATGGAGATTTATTTGTAGTTAGAGTGGAGGCTGTGGAGGAAAAGTATCCTCTCCAACCTAAAATGTTTTTTTTTTTTTTTTTTAATAAAGATCATTATCTTCTTCTTTTCATTGTTGGACTAAAACACTGGAAGTGTGAAGGACGTCTGAGGCCAAACAGTGGGAGCAGCTGCTCTGAAACATCACCTGATATCCCCCAGTCTCCCTCTGCCTCTTCATCCTTTGGCTGTCTTTTATTTCCACTGAGAATTGTGAGGTTTTATCTCATTATTATTCTAATGTTCACTCCTTGATGCCATATGGAAGTATTAACAAAGAAGAGGCTGCAGCTTCAAAATGCCCTATAAGAGGATACTAAAGTATCACAGTCACCACTCTCCCTGCTGTCATCCTATTTCACCTTCAAACTCAATTCAACAGTTGCTCATCCATTAGAAAGTTAGTTATCTTTTGTCTGAGCCAGGCTTAAAGAGTGCTGCAGAGTGACAGCATATGTGACTTTTTTCGCGTGTCTGGTGACGGAGATATTTCAAAGCCCTCCTTGTCCTTTTAAAAACCCGACAACCTGCGGCAGCCGGCAGGAGCACCGCGGAAAGTCAGCAGAAGCGCGAAAGATAATATATTTTATTTTATGTGTTTTGGGAAGAGAGAATGTTAGTGTGACTCCATATATTAAACATAAACCTATTTAAAGCTAATTGAATACAAATACAGGGTCGGGGTATAAAATAAGAAAAGTGGGCAAAGGGACATATCAGGTATTAATGTTAACTGTTATATTTTTCCTACTAGTAGGTGAGATATTCTATGTCCAGACTATTATAAGAAGTGAGGCCCCTTAACATATTTTTCTTGGACAGGACCCACACACTGCATACACACCACATACACACATCCTCAGTGGAAGCTCCGCGTGCTTGGAGAGGAAAGGCGGACATTTCGGGGCACGGGGCTACATTATACTATAGTAGCGGCTTTTATGAGACAGACAACACGCCTGGCTCCAGCGGGAAAACCTCATGATGGACAGGCACTTTACCTGAGCCAAGAGCAGGCGGGCTAGGAGGAGGGAAAATGAAATAAAATCAATACTCGAACATAACTTTTTAAATAAACATTTGCACTCCACGGACATTGTTGGCAGTAGGAGCCAGTAACCTGTCCCTATTGGTGGAACTCAACACCAGACCGTTCGTGGAGCACTGGCTCCCATCGAGGTGATGGCTACTGGCAAGATGTGACGTGAATAGCAGGCTATGTTCTGTTTATCCAAGGTAAAAGAAGAGAAAGAGAGTGGTGGTGGTGGTGGTGGTGTGGGGGTGGC
>OMNW01011855.1:0-10637 GCA_900303245.1 Selene dorsalis | reverse complement strand
TGATGGAGACCAGCAGTTTTCTCCACTATAGTGGAGCTACTGAGCCAGACTAAGAGACCATTTAAACCTTTACAGGTGTTTGGAGTTACTTAGCTGATTAGAGTGTGACACCATTAGGTTACAATAAATGAACTTTTCCATGATATTCTCATTTATTTAGAATCTAAATAAATGAGAGATTTATTGCCTATATTTTCTTCTTTCTATTTTTTACATAGAGATATTGTTTGGTTGCACTGTTCAGTAACTTCCAAAATAGTCAAAAGTCAGTAGTTAAAAATCAATGTAAATAAAAGGGGGGTTCTGTAAAAAATGTGATATGATGTAATTATTATTTATTGTCCACTCCTGGATGACTCTATAGTAATCTATATCAGACATAACATTCTGACCACTGACAGGTGAAGTGAATAACAATGAATAACACTTAAAGGTAGGGTTGGAGATCTATTTAGGATCTATGGAGCATCTTTTACTGAATAGCTTGAAATCAAACTGCCATCTTTGTCCCTCCCTCTCTGCTCTGTACGTACCACTCTTCACGCACTAATTGCGTGCTCAGAGTCTCCAATGAGTTACGACACAGAAAAGATAACACCAGCAATTTAATGTACCACACTGAAGTCAGGTAAGTGGCAATGTACATCTAAGCCGGATGCTGGATGGTTTATTGTGATGTTAGGTGTTTTCTTTCACCTGAATGAGCCACGGGAAAAAGCTGGTGGAAAGTTAGTGATGCTGCACAGTGGAAGCCGCGTCACCCTCACTGGGATTACATTGGGTTGCCTTCCTGGAGCGACCCAATGCGGAGCAAACCTGTGGTCTGCAGCTCTTGTGGGCTGTTCCTGGTCTGCAGTGGTCAGGATCTATCAAAAGTGCTCCAAGGAAGGAACAGTGGTGAACCGGCCACAGGCTCATTGATACACGTGGGGAGAGAAGGCTGGCCACAAACTGCTGAAGAAGTTCATGCTGCTTCTGATAGAAAGCTGTCAGAATAAACTGCAGCGCAGTTTGTTGTGAATTTGGCAGCAAAAGGGACCAAGACAATATCAGGCAGGTGGTCAGAGTGTCAGGCCTGATCAGTGTAAATGACAGTGAGAGCTTTCTCTACAGTTTATTCTCAAACCTTACCAGTAGTGTCACCATCTTTAACAGCTCCAACATTTCATGAAATACCCCCTACAACAAAACACTGAATTACAGTTAACAAAGTGTACCACATCAGTGAAACAAAGGTAACACTTTTTGTGACAAACAGTTGAGGTCTTGCTGATTGTGTTCCCAGACACAATACAGGATAAAAGCAGGCACTCTGTGTAAACCTAACACTGTCATTGTTGAGTCTTTTTATTGTATGCTGCATCACCTCATTTCCAAAAGAGTATTTTTTTTAGTGTAAAAAGAATCCTTTCACAAGTGCTGAGAAGAGGAAATGAAAAAAATGAACTGGTCTAGAAGCTTTTCACACATTGTTTCAGAAGAATTTACACTTTGAACCGCAAGCTGATGGAACTGAAGAATGGAAGTAGTTACCTGCTTTGTTGGCCAGTCAACAAAGCAGCTGGATCTGCGTGCTGCTGACACCAGGTCAGATCAGCAGATCAGTCAGATCAGCACTTGTTTTCCTACTCAGTGTGACCGTGACCTGCTGGATCAAATGGTTTTTACATTCCTGTACTGCAGTTATAATCGGCCGAGCCACAATAGAAGCTCATGCTGACATGACTCTTGTAAGAAAACAAAGCTATTCACTGGTGAGGCTTCTTCATGGTTGCCATTAGGTTTCTGTCAGATTTGTTGGTTGGACTATGCTTTATAGTTGCTAGGTTGCTTCAAAGGCCTCATTCAGACTGCAGCCCAAATAGAATTTTTTTTTTTTTTTTTTATTTACAAATCTGATCAGAATCTGATTTTACTGACTGACAGTCCACACTGCATATTGCAAATGATCAGATCCAATCTGCGTGTGTCTTATCCACATTGATTGCTATGGTTACAGGCTACATCACACTACTCTACAGTGAATCTGGGTGTTTGATTCAGGCAGACTAGCGATTCCTGGTGGAATCATGTGGTGGGTACGTTTGACGATGCAATGTGGCGCTCACATTTCCAGATGCAAGAGCAGACATTCCACATGACTTTTATTGCAACTTCTTCAACATGTGTCAGTTGTTGAACGCACCTTTAATTAACTTCCGTCATTCCAGTACTATTTTAGTGTTGTTCTTTTTGTTTGTGTTGCACTGCGAATGATGCAGAGGACACTTTGAAATCCTATTTGAGCGGTCAAGACGTTCACATTGAAACTGATCCGTGCAAATCCGATCAGAATCGTGTCTGAATTCACCACGTTATGTGGTTTGAATCAAACTTCAAAAACAAAAATCTGATCTTGTGTGTTTTTTGGCTCTTCAGACTGTCAAAAACTCAAACTAGATACAATCTGGATAAACTAAAAATCCGATTTGGAATGGCAGTGTGAACAAGGCCTGAGGTCCAATGTGGTTCCAATAGTTCACTGTGTAAGCACTATTATTCATACTACCTGGGTGGAGGAGTATCATAATTTATCACTACACCGCTTCTTTCACCACTACACAACTAACACCAAATATCTGCTCCTGTCAGGACACAATATTTATATGAGCTGGTAGATTTGTTTTTACTGTAAAAATGAGTACCATTATTACAGTAAGATAAGCAACATGAAGCGATTTCAGTAGTTCTCAGGTATATGTATATATATATGACCTATTAATAAATATTATATGAGGATAATGATATATTATATAATTTGCACTTTATTGCAGATAAAGAAAAGCACTGATATATAGCTAGATATTGGACCCTATTTCTGATCTTGGAATATCATGTATCCTAGAAAACAACATCTACAACCTGAAGTAGGGGCATGCGAACAGGCTGATAAGCAATGAGCCTACTGTTTCAACGCAAATGAAACTGGTAAGAGGCCTCCAAGTAGTCTCTGTGACATATGTGAAGAAGGCGGAGCTGCTATCAGCTGAATTAGGCTTTGTACCATTGAACAGTCCACCATAGACAGTCGAACATTAACTTGCAGTGATTAAATTTGACTCCAAGGGTCTGTTATTTAGTAAGATTCTTAAATCAGTTTCAAGATAACGTAGCACAAGATGACACTATTCAAGTATCACCAAATATATGTACGTTCTGTCTTTAAGGTAAAGAACTAAGTCACTGTGTGACAGGTTCCTTCATTAACATGAGATTTGCCCTGCACTTTATCGTTTACTTCATTTCTACTGCTGCCAAAAATACTTATCAAAGATATCTGAAATAGTTCCCAACAAATGTGACATTTATTCAAAACTACGGCAACAAGATGTTTTAGTTCTTCCTAAGTGTAAGTATTCGCTTGTTTCACTGCTGAGTCTAAAAATGAGACCACGGCCCTATTTCTTTGAAAGGAAATTGCATGGTCTCAGACTTTTCGGGTCCACTATTCCACTCTATGTATAGAGAGAAAGAGAGAGAGAGAGAGAGAGACAGAGAGAGAGAGCCCCAGGCACTTTGATCCAGTGTTTTTACAGCATTAAAAAAAAGAACCAGGCCTCTCATGGGTTTTAGTTACGTAATTCTTTTTCATGAAATTGTAAAAATACTTAAGGGCATCTTGTCCTCAAAGGCAATATAAAGTCTGTCAGAGAAATCACAAAGACCTAATGATTTCCAATAGCAAAGGAAGGTCATCTCTGTTTAATTTATAGACCTATAGGAATATGGGAGATCTATGCTCTGCATAATCACCTTCTCCAGGTGCGATGCCGTGTGCCCAGTGTGGTCCATTGATCACGGTGGCCTCCTCTAAAAACATAGACATCAACGCATCCAATAACAAGGACGGCGAGAGATGGCTGAACAGATTAATACTGAGAGAGAGTGATGAATGTTCTCTTTCTATCGTTGACTCATTTTATCAATTAATACAATCTATTACCTGTGACAGCTACGTCAGCACAGGCTCAGACAGAATCACAACACAGCGGGAGTATGAGATTAACTCTAATTATCTACAGGCAGAGTTTTGATTAATGGATGTTGATAAATAAGAGGTTTGATGTATTACAGCCGGTAATTGCTGACTGACAAAAGGTTTGAAAATTTAAGGTGATTTAAGGACTATAGTTTGGCAGAAATCACAGGATTAGCATCGTAGCTAAGCTAAATGGATAATACCAACACGACACAGAAATCTTCGCCCTCATCTATCAAGCGCTGGTACAGGTCAGACTTCAGAGTGTGAGGGCAGAAGGGAAAAACACACTCATTATCATCAGACCAGACTCGAGCCTTTTCTTCATACATGTTACCATCTGTTTATCTGTGCAGCGTGGAGGATGGGGGAGGACGGACAGCGCCCGCGACATCCCAGTGTTTATGATGCTGTCTGACACGGCCTATTCATCATTCAGATGAAACCCAGAGAGCTCCTCTCTGCATGCCAACACCCCACACTGCTCTGCTCTCTTTCTCCGTGCTAACTCAGATTGATAGATTTAGTCGATGGCCTAATGGATTTTTATGAAAAATTGCATATGGTGCAGTCAATCTTATTGACTCCTAACATGATGGATATGGTGGAATTTGTTTCATTATTCAGTATTTTCTGTCAAATTATACAACATTGGTAATCTGAATGAAATCTCTTGAAAAACACTAAAAAAGAAAAGGAAAAAAAAAGTTAAAGGCTTGTGTTTAAACTTACACCACGTGATTTTTGTATAATACTAATGAGTTAATTAGCTAAATGTAGATGTCGATCCCCTCAGCCTGTTAGCCTCATTTAGCTCATCGTGTTGGTTTTATGTGCCTCAGAAATCATTAAACTGGTTTCCAGCAGCAGCTCTCAGTGCCAATAAACCCACCATACCTGCTCAGCACCAAACAGCATCCAGTAGTATTGAGCAGATAAGGAGCCATAGAGTTTTCCCAGGAGTGAGTGGAGCCAAAAGCAGAGCCGAGGAGAGTGTGTAACAGATTTACATCCATCCCGTGAAGACAAACAGGAAGTTTTCTCTGTCTGCAGCGTGTTGTCAATCCGTGGCAGATCTAGAAAAATATTTCTGGGGTGGCCAGAGGGGGGGCAGGAAATTTTGAGGGGTGGCAAAATATGGCAGAAATATATGTGTCTATATATGTTAATCACAGTTTGATAAGAATTAGTAAACAGAAGAATATAAATTACACTCAAGTATTTTCCATTCACAAGACAGGACATGTATCCCACATGTGGGTGTACACAATACATAAGGGCACTGGCTCCCATTTAGATTGGACAAACAGACAAACTTCAAATTAATGTAATCAATCTTGCATTTTCCTGGTAAAGCAACCTCACGTGAAATAGTTTATACATTAAAGGTGCATCTTGTGACTGTGAGTACTCCAGCCATGGATAAGTTTGGTACCAGTCAGTCCAGAAGCTTCTCCTGGGTCCTCCCTGGAGGGTCTTGGGCAACATCTCCGGTTTCAGCTTTGATGGCCCCTCACACCTGGACTTGGATATGCCTAGAAAATGGAGGAGGAAAGATTCAAACCGCATTCCAGCTGAACTAATTACATAATATAACAACTCATAATAACACAATTTGTTTAATTTTGGACGTTGACCTGAGCAGCTACAATAGGTTTAAAATACATTGTACACAAAATAGTGAAACTCTCTCCTCATTTCCTCACACTGACAAATTTCCCAAATGTCCCACGTGCTTGAGCTTTACACTGCTGACTTGTATAATCAGACCAAACACACAGCTGTCCTGAAATGTGTGTCTCCAAGGGAGAACCTGGATCTGACACAACACCGGCAGGAGAAGCAGATCCGTGGAGCTGTGCACTGCGGACGGAAATACAAGCGACAGCGGGGTCGAAGCTCAACGTTCCAACAAACGATCTCCTGTCTTCACACAAAAGTGATTTTAAACAGTGACTCATTATGAAACCAGTGTAACACGAACTTCAAAATGAAGATTTCACTGTAGATTGATGAGCAGGCTGTTCATCTCCTTCCCGCAGTATCTTTCCTGTCTGTTCCATTCTTCCTCTTCTTCTCCTGTGGTAATTCTTCTTCTTCTCGCCAAATCTTGTACAGGAGGACCTAGCAGTCAAATGGCGTTACCAATGTCAAAATTCGACAGGTTCCTTTCAACACAACGTGCGGTGCCGTGACATGACAATCATCTGGGGTGGCATCAATCAGATTTCAGGGGGGTCCAGTGCTACCTCGTCCTCCCCTCTGGCTTCACCTCTGGTACTGCTGTGAACCTGGACCTGGCAACACTGAGGTGATCACAGAAGTCAATGGCTATCGGCCCTTTTCCATCATGCAGTTATAGCACTACTCAGCTACACTCGACTCGACTCTACTCGGTGTTGGTCATTTTCCATTACAGTTGAGTACTTCATAGAACCTCCTCAACGTGGTCAGTACAGGTCAGTGTTCGCTTTTGCTGGGAGAGGACAGACTTTATTGTTCCGGTGGGGAATTTGTCTTGAACTTTACAGTGTCTGCATTATGAACAGTAGTAAAATCCAACAACATACATCCAGATATAATAAAATACAGCAGGAGAACAACTGCCTCCGTTCTGTTGCACATGCCTACTTACATCGTCATAAAAACAGCACAGAGACACACAGGTCCGTGGACAGTAATAATGACAGTAAAAATGTGATGGGTGACACTAAACAATAGAATAATAAGAATACAACAATGGGGTTTGATTTTTGTGTCTTGTGCCAATCAGTTGTCAGCAAGTCAATTGATGTCACTTTTTATTATCGGCTCAGCACATATGATACCAAAAAAAAGAACCAAACAAACAAAAAAAAAAAACAATAGAGTTGAGTCATGCTAGTGGAAAAGGGTTATTAGTTATCATTATTCCACCACTGGTCAGTTGAATGTCATGTGACAGAGATGGAGTCTTCTCATTGGTTGTAACTATTGAGAATGAATTAGCACAGCCATGGCTAATTTACAAGGGTGAGGTTCCAACTATGATGTTGGCACATTTGGACCTTAAGACAGCACCTAGCAACAAATGTAGAGACTTTGTGAGCAGACTTTAGCTACCTAAAAAAGAGCCATCATTAATGATAGTGTGATTGTTCAGCAGCAGTTTGTTACTCACACCGAGGCTGTTCGTGTCTGAGTCAGTTCACTTCTCCTCTAACTCTCTTTCCTGAGTGATCACTGCGAGTAAATACAGCTGAAATCAAAGAACAGTATTTGTCTTTAACTGATGTCTCGTATCAGATGACACTGTGGTTTATAAATTGGTACTTCAGCGGCGGAGCAGCAGCTTTGAAACAGAGACTAAAATGCGACCCATTTCCAACTTGTTCAGCTGTCTGACAGCAGAAACAGAAAAACGTGTCAATGAGAACAACTTTATAGTGATTATAGCTGAATCAGAATACAGTGTATGGGAGCACAGAGAGGGGGAGAGGGGAGAACAGATAAAGAGCTGAAACCAGCTGATACCAGACTGAATCCAAATAATGTGCTGTCAGATTTTTACAGCTTCACACTGACTATGCACAGTTTAAGAGAAGGAGGGGGATACAACATAATATGACCAGACATGACACTACATAAATATGATGGTCTACACAGATGGTACATGGTGTGACAGCACTGTTATAACTTTTTTGACTTATTTAGAACTATAGACGTAAATCTGTGAAAAGTAGAGCTGAAGACCTTCCTGTCATCACTGGTCACACACTCATTGCAGTTTTAAGCTGTACAGATCGGTGTGGAAAGGACATCAGGATCCGTCCAGACAACATTGATGATCAGGTAATCAATAAGGAGACAGATTTGGTATCGCGGGGGTTCTGTATTGGATTTGATCTGGGACCGATGCATTTTCAACACAAAACACAGTGAGCCATCCCACAAAAGCTGTGTGTTTCTATTTCCCTGTGGGGGGGGGGGGGGGGCAAGACAGTCAAATTATTTAATGCTGCAGTGGATAAATGATCAATAGCAGAAATGATTTTTGTCACAATCTGCTCTGCTACTTTAACCCATGTTTTATTTTCATTAGTGTTTCCTGTTTTATTTTGGTTGCTTACCTCTTGTCTCGTTTCAGATCCACTTCCTGTCAAGTTTCCCACCGTTGGGTTGTCTGTCCTGCCCTCATAT
Organism: Selene dorsalis; assembly: GCA_900303245.1. Lineage (NCBI taxonomy): Eukaryota > Metazoa > Chordata > Actinopteri > Carangiformes > Carangidae > Selene > Selene dorsalis. The sequence continues at coordinate 2,440 of OMNW01011855.1, read as the reverse complement.
GTTGCATCTCTGTCTCATTTACCTCCCTCTCCTAGTGTATTTAGTGTGTCTTTCTCTCCTTCTGCGCCAGATCTTCTTTACCTTTTGTGAGACTTCCACAGTGTTTTGTTTTTTTTTGTATTAGCTTCTAGCGTGTGTGTGTGTGTGTGTGTGTCGACCTTTACTTTACCTACTTACTCTTACTCTTGCTCTTACGCTTTACGCTTGATACCTTTGCCTGTTGCATGATTACCTGTGTACTGCCCTGTTTCCTCTTAAACCTCTGAACTCTTCATTGCCTGACGCCTGCTTTGTGGGTCCATGTACAATTTGTGCCTGGTAATTTTATGTGTGTTTTCAGTCTTCTACAGAGGTCCCCCTTAATATTTTGAAATAAGCTTCAGATATCAGTCATCCATCCACCTTATTCTGAATCAAATCATTTAAATGAATAAATAATACAACATTCTTACTGTAAAACAATCCTATTTTTTTTTAATATTATGCTCATTAAGCAAAGTAATTAGGTCATGGGGTGAATTTCTGGCAGAATGTAACTTGTTCAAGAGCAAGTCTGTCCTCATCATCCTCACTGATTGAATTAAAGGGCCTGTACACTGATGCAGCAGATGTGTAGTATCATGTGGGTGAACTGTAATTTATTGATAGTTTCTGAAATTCAGGGTGGTGGTGGTTAGCACACATGCCATCCATCCATCGTCTATATTACCTTTTCTGTGCAGGGTCATGGGGGGGTCACACACTCACATTCACACTTATGCAACCTGTGGGAGGAGGAACCTGGAGAGAACCCACAGACACAGGGAGACCATGCAAACCCCACCCAGAAGGGCCCAGGAATCAATGTGACAGTGCCTTTCTACAAAAAGGTTCTGGGCCTGGGTTCTCCAGCTTCCTCCCACAGCCCCCCCGAACCTGCAGTAGACAACGGATGGATGCATTTTTGAATTAACACACCAATTTGAGTGTGTGTGAATATTTATCATAGCCTCCATTAGTTTGTTGAGTATTAAAAAACAAACAAACACAACATTTATCTTGTTATGTGGGAGCAAACTGATGAAACTTCCCAGCTACTTGACTTGCCCATCCTGTTCTGGATCATCTATGCTCTGGATTACACAGGAAACTTGAACTCCACATTTGACGTAATTCAGTGCTGGTCATGAACCTTGGTGCCCAGCGCTCTGCTCATGTCCAGGTTTTATAGAACAATTTGCTGTAGTTTCCTGCCATGAAACTGCTCATGTGAAAAGAGCCCCTGGGCTCGCTGGGTTTTCATTAGTGAACTGAAATGTCATACCTTGACCCAGTGCTGCTGGTATGAGTTAACCTAATTGGTCAATAAAATGATTGTAAAGGCCATGTGAAGATGCACTTCAAATGGGAGCAGCAAAGTCTGGTATAGCTCTGAGTTTTTACTCAACCTTTGCTTTATATTTGTTGTGGTTTTGTATGTTTCTGTCGTATTTTGTTGACAACTGATGGATGCTTCTGTGGGGAGAGGAGATTCTTCAGGAGTGGAGCTTCTTTCATTGAAAATGGAGCAGGTCTGCCACCCTGTTCCAGCTGAGATGAAGAGGTGTTTTCATGGTTGCTGTGCTGTTGGTGCAAACGTGAAGGTCTGGAGGTGAAGATGTACTATCAGTCATTTCTGACATCAGACATCCTGGGAAATATCAACTCTCTGTCCAACTATAGTGATGAAGAGCTGGAGATGCTGTTGAAGACTCAGAAAGTAGACATCTTTCAACAATACTTGTGTACATCCCACCAAATCGCTACTGGTGAAGTTCCATGTGAAGTTCTCAATGAAGTTGTTGCTAGGATACACTATACATCCTGAGGCAATTTTAATGATATCAGGAGACTTTAATCATGTTTCACTGATGGATTCACTGAGGGATGTGGTGGAGAGATGAACACTGAGGGTGGTGGAGGTCATTCTGGACGGCTCAGATCATCCACTTCATGACACCTTGATGGACCAGGAAAGCAGCGGTGGTGGACGGCTCCTCTCTCTTTGCTGCAGGACGGAGAAATATAGAAGATCCTTTGTACCTTTAGCCATTGGGATTTTTTGATTCTTCTGTAAATGGTGATGAGCTGACAGACAAATGAATTTCGTCTTTGAGATAAATAAAGTAATTCGTATTTGTATATGTTCACTTATTATCTGTCATCTTAATTAAGTGATTTTTATTTGAATCAAGCTTGAGTAAATGAGCACTGAATCAAAAGTAAAGCTACTGCATAGTTCATTTTCATTCAAAAAGCAATATCTGACCATCTGATGAAAATGGAAATTGTCATTTCCAGTCTTTATCACCAATTAAAACAACTAGTTACATTAACACACACACACACACACACATAACTAGGGCTAAAAGGAAAAATACCCAGAAGACTGTAATGTCTCTGTTTGTCCATGTGAGGGCAG
>OMNW01011854.1:0-10873 GCA_900303245.1 Selene dorsalis | reverse complement strand
ATTGAAACAAAAAACTGCATTAAATATTAATCCTGCATGCTGGACATGTACGGTAATAATTTCTATTTTGTACTTTCATCTTCTCGTGTATATTAAGAGCATGTTGTTGATCTGCGCTTCTCCATAGTTTTTTGGGGGTTAGAGAATTGCAGCGGGGACAGAACAGCAGGACTGCCGGTGCAGTATCATATGGTGTGGGTTTTTTTGAGCTTGTAAATATTATGCAACCGCAAAACTGCACAACAAGATTGAGGAGGCTGGTTTGAACTTCTTTCTTTCTTTGTGTTGTGTGTTTTTTTTTTATTTCATTTATTTTTTACGTTTGTTTGTTGTTGTTTTTATCATTTTGGGGTATTGATGTAGAGAGGAGTGCATTTTTTCAGTTGCATTTAAAATACAACAAACTTTGTGTGTCAAGTGCACTTTTGGATAATGATTTGAAAGTTTTCATTTTGAATTTTGTGCAGACCTCCCTCCAGGAAGACATACTATGATACTATATTGTGATATTATTCAAGGCAGGCCTAAAGTGCAAGAGTTTTTAGAGCAGTGTCTGGACACATGTGACTCTGAGGAGGCCAACATGTGGCAACGATATTATTCCACCCAGAGTGCACAGTCCAGGCTTTTGCGCACCATGTTTTCTATATAGTGTTTAACATACACATACACACACACACACATACACATACACACAGACACAGACACACACACACACACACACACACACATAGGGCCAGTGCTCTCTGTCGTTTAACTCAAACTCACTCAAGTGTTGTCTGCCTTTCTATTAACTCTTTAACAGACCACATCAAACCCAGAACAAACCTTATCCTCTCATTCCAATTGGCGGCCACCTGTAGCACATTTTTCACTGGGCCTATTAAGGAGTTATATTTTTGACAATATTTAGGAAAAAGTGCAACAACGTACTCGTCAGGGGTTTTGTGTAGAGTTCATATTTAGATAACACAAGCTTTTTCATACAAAGTTTGGACTGTTAATGCTCTATATGTGTTTCCTGATTTTTTTTCTGCCGGTCAGTAAAAAAGGGGATTCAGGTTGTGCAAATTCTCAAAATGAAAACAATATGTATGTTATGTAATATGTATTTTTTTTTCGTCTGTTTTATTATTATTTGATGATTCTGGTTCTGCTGGCCAGATGCATAGTTAAAAGTTTTTATTTTAATGATTTAAATTAACAAACTGTTGGATCATATCGAATAAGCATGGTGCTTGCATTTGAACCTATTGTTGAGAAGTCACGCATTTAACAATCTTTGGTTTATTACTGATTCAACTGTGTTGAAATGGAACTGAAACTGCAGCAGCGGGTTGTTGTTATGTTTTCGCCGTTTCCGTGTACTTTGCGATGATGGGGATCAATTTTCAATCCTGTTTATATAAATAATAGTTAAACACTTAAATTTGAACTGTTCCATTCAGGCTGGTTTCTGTTTTGTCTTATTTTTTGGTTGTTTTTGGAAGAAATTGTTTCCTATTTTGCTTATTAAAGTCATTGAAATGGCAATGATTATACCTCTCAGACTTTTTTTTTTCTCTTGCAGTCATAGAAAGATCTGTGGTGTCATAACAAAACCAGGCGCAGTCTGAGTCACAGTACCAACATATTACCAGTAATTAATATTCCCACACACTGCAGAGACAGTAGCGTCAGGGTACACTCACTTAGTGCCAGTGATTAAAAAGAGAAGAGGTTGTTGGTTGCAGCCACAGCACTCAGAGAGCAAGAGGCAGACTGTGGAGCAGTTTAAGGGAAATTATCTCCTCTCCGCAGAAATAATTCGGGCTGACCTTTAACTTGTTTGTATTTCATTCATCCTTGGCGTTTATTTTATTTTCAGCCTTAAGAATGACTTTGGATCAAAGCCTACTGGCCTACTGTGATTAGATCCCAGGGTCTGGCCGCTCATGAGGCGCTGCAGGGAGATTCCTGCACATGCTGCTGGCCTCTGCTGGCATGCTGACTTCTGCAGAAACCCCGCCGTCACGGGAGCGCACGGTAAAAGGAGATCTTTGACCTTGCAACATACCGGAGGAAAGAGATGAAAACCTCACATTTACATTAAGTGGTACTTTTTTTTTTTTTTTTTTTTAGCTTTTTGTCGTGCATGGCTTTGAATTCACTTAAAGACTCAACCTTGCTGGTTCTTACACAATTTGAGTCCTTAAAAAAAAACTAGTCCGTCCCTGTAGCCTAATGCGCTGAGCCAGAACTCGGCTTCAGAATAATCCCACCGTGCGCGCCTGCGGGTGTGATATTGTTATGTTAACATTAATAGAATATATGATTGCCATGTGTCAACACACTGGTACTGTTTTAGCAGTCCGTATCTCCCCTAATCGTTGCTACATGCAAATATGCGCACAGAATATCTGGGATTTTATGTGTTTGCTTTGCTTTACAAATGAGGTGCAGCGTCACGGGAGGAGAAGCCTCCGTGACCTGGACGCACAAAAACAACAACAAACGCAGTGGATCTGTAAAACGCGTGTCCGGATATAGTAAGAGGATAGAAGAAGAAGAAAGGAGTAAGTGTTGAACTGGTCCCGGGCTAGAGTTTCTGGTGTCAGAACATTATCTGCCCCGTGTCTGCACATTCTCAAGGACAAAACCGCTAGGCACAGACTCAACCAATGAGACCCAAGGAAGGCGAGTCTAGTTTACACACACACACACACACACACACACACACACACACACACACACACACACACACACACACACACACACACACACACACACACACTCTCTGTCTCTCTCTGCCTCTGGACAACCATTGCAGCCTGGGGGCATGAGTGCAGCTGGGGTGAACCAGGAGAAAAAGGGCCTTACAGTTAGGATAATAACCAAAGAAATAACAAAAACAATTGTTTCGTTATCCAAGGGGGTCTTTTCTTTTCACCCTCTGCAGACTGAATATAAAAGCTGCTGCGTGGCTCAGACACACAGAAGAGGGAAAAACTGCCATTCTGCATTATGTACGGTATCATATGGTCTAACACGACTTCAGGCTGATGTTCAGCTGGACGTGCAGAAACGCAAGAGAACGAGGCCCGGTAGAGAAATCAAACATACAGCTGTACAATCATCTAAATTCAGAGTCTTCAAAAGCTGCCAGTGATTTCACCACATCGGCTCAAATCGTCACGTTGATAAATCTCTAAAAGTAATAAATGAATAATTGAAAAAATGTTAATACACACAAATGGATGTTTTAAAGTGTACCTGTGACATTTGACTGTATTATCGTTGATTGTGTCATCATTGATGTTGCAGAAATAACAGCCAGAGGACGTTTTATCAGTTTCCTCCCTGCAGGATGTGTGTAAGAGGTTGTATTTAAAAAAAAAAAAAGAGCCAGTGATGTGTTGTACTTCATAGAGAAATGCATAATGGAACATTTTAAAAGGAAAAGGAAAAGTGAGAGTAGTGGAGAAAAAGGCAGATGGGGAAAGTAGAGGAAAGCATCAACCTCAGCTCAGCGGAAGAACCAAGGACACAGTGACCAGGCATACTGTAATGATTTTAGTCTCCGATCACACATTCAGGCCCCCCCACAGAGATCCTATCTGCATTCAGCCTGCTCTGCCAGCCTCCACCTCCAGCTCCTTGTATCAGCGGCAGCAGCAGCAGCAGCAGCTCTGATGGGCCCGGGGATGACAGCCCTGAACCTAGCCTGCTTCTGTTCACCGCTTGGACCTCAAAACATTTTCAATCTCAAGTCAGAAAGGCCAACGACTTGTGGAAAGAGTCTGAGTGCTGGTCTCAGTCCTCCTGCAGGTATTTCAAAGCCCCTAAAGAATGTGTGTACATGTCTGCCTGCTCTATACGTTCAGACCTGAAACACCACAAACTCATTTGCATCCTGCATAATTTGTAAAACAGAAGTGAGGTAATCTTTTTTTTTTTTTGGTAATTTTATCATATTTGCTCCATTCACAGGGCCACATGTGCTTATTTTAATTACCACCAGCCTTTGTATGGTTTGAACTCCTCCTGCACTATCATGTTGATTTAATTACTTTTAGATAAAATTCCATTTAGCTGTATTGCACACACACACACACACACACACCACACACACACGTATGTACACACACACACGTGGAGTCCAGCCCACTGCTACACCAGTGGTCCATTGACTTTCATTGGAAGTGACTTCCCTGCTACTCTAAATCACAATGATTTCCTGGGGAATTAAAGCAGGCTTTCCCAAGAGACACACACTAGAGAGCATTAACCAGAAATGCAGGGGGGTGTTTCAGAATGTGTGCATATATGTGTGTGTGTGTGGATGTGTTAGTGTTCACCTACCAATACAAAACACTATGAGAATAGTGTATGAAAGAAATATGTTGTTGTGATCGGCCTTGTGACCTAGGCTTTCTGTGTTTTAATTTATACTGCTGAGTGTTGTCAGAGACTCCTTGGCCTTGAAAATGTTTGCTTGTGTTTTCCAAGTATTCACTATGTCTCGTACGTGTGTGTGCGTGTGTTTCAGACTGACTGTTGGAATCTCACAGTTTTCAGTGCACTGGACTGGAGTCAGCAGCAATCAATCTTCACCATCCTCTTCTCCTCATCTTTCCCTCTCTCTCCATCCTTCTTCTGGTTCTCCTCTCGCTCAGTCCTCAGCCGAGCCTGTCTGGTTCTGTCTGGAGTCCAGATTGTGACAGCATCACTACGTCTGTTATTTATCTTCAGCCTGTTACACAAAAGCAAAAACACACAACGATTTACACTCACAAAATAAGCACATAACTCCTTTGGCTAACAATGCACAGACAATACTTTGTCTGTTACATATTACCATGTACACAGTCACACACATGAATATATACAAAAACACAAATCCAACTTTACCTTGCCAAGAGCTGTCTCCACTAGTATTTAAATTTTAAATTTGTGGTTACTTGTTTTGCATTTGATGTGGAAAATTGCAACTGGGAGAAAATATCATTTTACACATTAGTGTGCCCACTGCTTGACAGTAAATCTACAGCTTTCTTATAAATGTATGTTCATGTAACACTGTAATCAAATCAACGCAGGTGATAATATCTTCAAAGGCTCCATTTTCCTCACGGCTGCAGATGAGAAGTCGCTGCTTTCCACCAACCTCATCCACCACAGCCTTTCTTTGTGATGAATTTGTACCTTCATGGTCACAACCAGTCAATGGTCTATATGATGGATACCTATGGCCATGGCCGCAGGGAGTCGATGAAAGTGACCCATGTGTACGTCTCTGCTTCCGGGATATGAAACCCAATTCCGGGTGAGATTGATCCATGTCTGCCCACTGCAGGGATAAGGCCAGAGGGACAAGATAAGAGCAGACACTGAACGGTCAGCGATACGTTTGAACCGTCAACCTCTACTGCAAACAGGACGCTGCTATTGTGACTTTTAAAGGTATACAAACCATATTTCATCAGGACATGTGAAAGGCACTCAGTGTTGTTAAAGCACTGCTGATGTTCACTGAAGGTCACTGGTGAAGGAAGTGTTCACATCTAATGTCATACTTATACAATACAATATCAATTATTTTCAACTAAATAAATTAACAATTAAAATGTACAATATGCAGAAAACCGTCCTTAGTTAATAACATACCAGCGTACATAGTGTTAAAACAGACGTGATTTTTGCTGCGCGGCCACTGTTTGCATTAACAGCTGTTTACTTTACTACTACCATTAAAGTTAGCATCAAACTTTATTTCCTTACTCACTTCATAAGCTGTGTCATGTGGTGGAAAGCAAGGCCAGTGTTAACTTTGTTTTGCTTAAATTCCTTCTTTGCTCAGAACTGAGGATATTTTCAGCTTTGGACCAATGATTGAAGAAAATGTGCAATGTGAAGACATTATTTTGAAATCTGGGAATCTGTGCCGCACCTTTGCACTAATCTCTGACAATCTGGTTTCTAACATTTCATCAAAAATGATCTTCATAGCAACTCGCCTCGGTCTATAAAGATTATATCTATTAAATGGTGTGACGTCGATGTGTAACAGTCAGTTACACATCACATCAGTCAGTTAACTCTACTGCCTTGCATGAGCACTGTCTGTGTGCTTTGTGCATGTGTACTGTATCATCTCCAGTCTGTGTACTGTGCTCTGGCCTGTTGTCGCCCTAAGATGTGAGGTAAATAATTGAATGGATCCATTAATAAATAAAGTGCATGGGGGGGAAGAGGAGAGGTGGGAGAGACAGGTCACTCATCTTTACAATCACTGTGCAGGGAGTGGCATGACTGCAAACACATCGCCACTTCTCCCTCTCTCTCTCGCTATGCTGCTTTTCTCTCTAAGAGCTGTCTGGACATAATAAGCATTAGCTGTAGTGAACTCCGACTGTGAGCTCAGAGCAGGATGTGGCATTTCAACACATTTCCTCTCTGATCCACTGGGACGAGGCTACTTCCTGTAAAACAGGTGGAGGGAGGTAACATGGAGCTACCACCACCGCACCAAGCCAAGTCTACCTTCGACCCAGCCAAACTATTCCAGCAGGTAAATTACAACAGTGTTATTCTTATATGCTACAGCTGGTATTTAATATAAAAACTTGCCAAGGGAGTTGTGAGCGCAAAGGCAAATGTGAACGTGTGGTTTTGAACCATATACAATTTTAAGAGGATTCATTATCAGCTATTGAAAAACTGCAGTAGTTTTCTGAAAATATGTTTCCTGTTAGATGCCATTTTGGCCAACGATAATTTTATTCTTTGTCTTTCTGCCTCAAGAGCACTGACACAGAACCAGACTCAAGTATTTTCTTCTGCCCATATTTGTCTGCTGTTTGGGAAATAAATCAGAAAATGTAGTTCTGGGACCAAACACCAAATGGAGTTTGAATCCAAGTTCCACGGACAAATCAAAAGAGCAGGCCTCAACATCACGTCACAGCTCTTACATGCCCAGAAAGTTTTTATTCTGTCTTTACTAATTCTACACTAATGCTCACTCACTGCTTTCTGCTTTCTCTCTCATCCATTCACCCAGTTCTCGCATTTGCTCTCTTGCTTTCCCCTTGTTTTCTCTTTCAGTGTGCCTTCTTTTTTATTTTACAGCCTGATCTCTATTTAGATTTCCTCGTTTGGAGTTGCCACAACGCTCCCCACTGCCAACATCTGTGAGTGGTTTGGAGGCAAGAGACACTATGGAAAAACATCAAAAAATAAAAAGAGCAGAACGGCACTCCACTACCAGGGTTAGATAGAACAGAGGCTGTGAAAAGGATAGGCCGTGCTCTGACAGACTCAAAGAATAAGCTTGGCAGTGGAGGGAGGTAAGTGTCTCAATCAGGGAAAGACATAGATACCTTGCCGTGTATGTCTTATGGCACCTGCACGTACTGTACTGGAGCCCAGGGGCACAGAGGCGGCATGTGGAGTTCTTGAGACCCCACAGTTTGGGGTTTACTGGGGACTGACCTCAATCACGTGTCAGGTTTTAGGCAGATTGGACTTAAGCTGCAGCACTTTTAAAGAGATTATGTTATTGAAAGAGATTAGGGGAAGCAGATACATTGAAGGGAGCTAATGAGGGGTTTCTCCCTCCCCAGCTGCCAGCCTAATTCTGTGCTCACTGTCCTGTTGATAATACACACTACAATAGTATTACTGTGGCATTAGAGGCTTTACAGTGTCGTGGCAGTGACAGCCACACAGTTGATAGTGTGGTAGGGGTTCAGATGGCTGTGTTTTGCCTTTACTGTATCATTTTGTGTGAGCATGTGGCTGCTCTTTATACACATGTGTTAGGGGGAGAGAGGCAAGTTTGTGTGTACAGTAGGGTCTCATTAGGTAATGAGGATGATTACGCTGCATTAGGTGGTGGAGAAGAGAGGCAACAGCCACAGGGTGGGAGGGGAGAGGAGAACATGTGTCTGTGATTTGCGGCATAAGCACATACCATTTAATTGACACAAGCTCTCTCTGCCGCCTGATTGGTGCAGAGCTGTCCTCTGCGCGTCTTCTTGGCCCTCTCCGTCCTTGACTCGGAGGTCAGAGAGACAGATGTGGTGTGAAAGGGGCGGAGTAGGGGAATGCAGCGAGTGTGGAAAGGTACTGGGCTGACAGTCGGCTGCGGCTTCCAGCCCAGTACCTTAAGAGGCAGAGAGTGGAATATTGGACCCGTGCAGAAGTGTTTTGTAGGTCAGCCTGTCGCAACCATGTAAAGCAGAGGCAGAAGATGGAAAGGTTTTGTCTGGGAGTCCCCATGACAGATTGTTAAGTAATGCTATATGAGTCTTCTGAAGGAGCAGTGGAGAAACTACTGGAGTATTACCCAGTATAGAGGAGCAGTTGGCTGCATGTGTGAAGAAAGGCTTCCCTTTGCATGGAGCTGCCCTCTCTATTCCCCTTCTATAAGTAGGCAGGTATTTTTACCCAGGATAAAGTGCTGACCCAGTCTCAGGTAATTACACCCCAGTTGGGCTTTGGCACAGACATGTCAGGGCGTTGCTGAGTGCACCTTACACCCCAGCTACGGGTAAACCACACTTATCTCACTATTTACAAGCTGGTAGAGCCTCGCTCCACATGACAGAGAGGGAGGGGGGCATACCTTGGCAAGGCCTGGAAACCTTTCTCCTGGCAGAGGAACACTGACATCCCAACCCCCATCAAAGAACAACAGAAAGGACACAAAAGCGATGAAACTATATTCCTTATTTATGCAGAGCATGTAATCAAAGTAAGGAAGAAAGCAACAGAAACCGTGCCAAACAAGGAGAAGGATTCTGGCAATGTTTTGCCCATGTGTGGTACATTTCCTGGCATGAATTCAATCCAATAATCCGTAAGAGGGTTAAGCATGTTATAATCACTTCTAACATAATAATGTTGAATGGTCATGAATGATGCATATCTTTCTTAGAGGCGGTTTTTAAAGAAAATAATGGCTCAATTAACGCGTCAGGATGTGTTGATGACTTGAGAAGCATGACACCGCACAGAGTTTGATTAACATAATAATGTAATTCCACCATATGATCTTATCTAAACATACAGCACATGAAGGTATTTAAGGTCTGCAGCTTGGCCCAAAGCCAATAGAACCTCAGGGTATTTGAACTAAGGCTCATTTACAGGCTCAACCCTAACATATCGACAGTGATCCACAGCAAACAAAGGAACGATTTCATAAACACTATTAAAACCAAAATGATAAAATGAATAAGGTGCAATGATCATTTTGCTTTCATTTCATCATACACACACACACACTTCACACACTCACCAAGAATGCTGGCAAGTCAACAGGTTGGAACTTGCTCACTTACTAAGTTAGACTGTTTTGGATAGATAATTATAGAGAATATAAAAACAATCAAATAGGCGAGGCAGAGCTTAAAAAGCACTTTTGTTATTTCTCTCACATCACACTGAATTGACTTTTGGTTGACTTTATGGTGCTGGCTTCAGGCCAAAAAGGGTTTTTTAGCCACCGCGCCAGGCCACTGCAGCATTTGACATAAATTGTTTTACTAGCTTCAGAAAGATGGAGGGTTCAAATTATGATCACTTTGAATCATTCCATTTAACACTGATCCATCTTTTCACAGAGGCTGGACCCAAAACCATGATAATAAAAGCACACTTCACCACCACAAAGCGAAGCAATTACTTTGGTGTATCATTTATTATAACCATACCCTGTATTTAATGCTGTTGTCAAGATGATATTAGCCCCAGTTTAGCCTCAAATCCATGTATAGTCCCACTACACGATGCCTTTGAGAGAAAAGTCTGCAAAGCAGTGAACATGTGTTTTTCAGACTTTGTGTGTGAGCAGAGCAGGAAATCTTAAGACCCTGTTGTCTTTACAAGAGACTCTCTCCAGTATCTATATATCTTCCCTCCCATTAAATGCATGTTCTATGGAAACTATGTGCTGTGTGTTGCTAGGCAAAGCCGGGCCTAAGGGAAATGGCTGTGGTCAGACCATAGTCCTTCAAAGAGGAAGAAAGAGCAAACCAAGGGGAAGACGCAGAAGAAGAAAAGTAAAGCACTTTCTGAATTTGAATCATTCACCTATGAACGCACGCACGTATGTGCGAGCACACACATGCACGGAGGCACGAACACGCTCGGGCTGTTCCAGCTGAGGTGCTGTGTGTAATAATACGCTGGTGGGAATGTGCCACTGCACGTTAATTCTCCCTTCACGCTTGCGTTGAGGAACACAGAGCCTCTAATTGATGCTAAACAAACTGCTGACCCAGACTCAGGATGAAGGTCTGTCAGTGATGCACACGCACAAACACACACAAGTACACAAACTGTAAGATTTGTGCCCAAATTTAAAAAAGGTGAATATGCTCAAATCTATCTGAACGCATTTGATGTTTCAGAAACGGCCACACACTTCTTCTTTTTCTTTTTTTTGTGCGTAGGTTGAGAGGCTTTATAGCTGCAGAGCTTGAAAGTCACATGCAGAAGAATGAAATCCTGAGGTAGCACTCTGCAACGTCCTTGGATGGATTTTTGGAGGAACATTTGGGAATGTGTGTGTATGCCTGTGTTAGGTGACCCTTCTGGTGGGTGGGGGGCCTGAGAAGGTAAACTCCTACTCATCCTTGTCACACAGAAACACAGGCACACATACACACGTCTGCCCCTAAAGGAAGCTCCAGGGAGGCACAACGACGCCTTTGTGCAGGCCAGATTTCCCATGTCTCCCTGCTCCAGCACACAGATAGATCATCTCAGTATAGCCTGCTGTATGAAGGGCAAGTGCATGCACGCCGCGGAGAGAGAGAGAGAGAGAAAAAAAAGGGAGGGAGAAAAAGAGTGGGAAAGAAGTCACAACCCAAACCACTTCTTTCCT
>OMNW01011852.1:0-10064 GCA_900303245.1 Selene dorsalis | reverse complement strand
CCACCCCAAAAAAAAAAAAAAAAAAAAATTCTGGAAACAAATGTCTTACAGTCAGTCCAAAGTGAACCTAAGGAGATATTGGCTTCTATTCAATGTTTTCATTTTTTGTTTTAGAAATAAAAAACAGATGTGGCAGGCAAAACATCTGCAAAAATAAGTATAATAAGGTTATCCTAAGTATAATAAGTATAATGAAATATCAAAAAGAAAGGAAAATAATCATAAAAATATTAGTAACAATAATAAAAAAATAAATAACAAAGAAACCCGTGGGTGATCTTAATACCTAACACATCATGATTTATTAAGACAGCAGTGTACCTCAGGAGGTAGTGCTGTACATTACTGGCGTAATATGGATAAAAGGATCACAGGTTGGTTGAGATGTGACCAAACAGAGAAAAAGGTCAAGTCATTTCATATGACAGAAGAGCACTACAGCAATCTCCCGATTCAAAGTACTTTGGGTTGCTTTGGGATCAACTAAGGTGAAAACAAGCACAGTGCATTCACAGGAACTTTGGAAACACATTATCATACGGCCTGCTGAGTTTGAATAGAGCCTCAGGATCACTTGTGTTATTTGATGCCACAAGTAAAAGGGCGACTTCAGTCAATTTGCACGATGTTGAGACAAACCACATTTGATTTCTACCATAAAACGACCATCACCGCTGAATGAATAACACATTTTGATCGATAGATTTTATGATTCCTTGCCTTTGCACTTAATATATTATCCCTATCCCCATATATGTGTATGTTGCCAAAATGTTTTCTTTTAACTCAACATTTCCCTTTTCATTTTGCATATGGCGGTTTTGTTAAAATAAACAACGAGTTAGTATATATTCTGTTAAGAATAAACAATATATGAACTACACAGTTAAATCTTTTCATTCCTCATTGATTATTGCACATGGATGTAATTGTACTTGGTGGAAGAAAACTACAAAACAAAACAATCTAGAAACAGATGAACTGATGAGAGGGTGTAATGCACCCAACACACCACCATCACCCACTAAACCCATAGTGGAACAGCTGACCTACACCCACAGAACACCACCGTGCTCGTACCCCAGGTGACCCACGAGCCACGGGGACGCGTCAGGGTCAATCTGCCAAAGCGCGCAGGTGTTGGCTGATTGCGCACATTGCTGATAAGATGAGGCGTCGCGTTTGCTGCGGTTTAATTCTCAGCGATTCGTTTAGCAGCCGCTTCGTTTGAAGACTTTCCACTGCAGACATGAGTGGAGGAGCAGGGACCCCGTATATCGGCAGCAAAATAAGTTTGATTTCAAAGGCACAGATTCGTTATGAGGGAATATTGTCCTCTGTCGACACAGACAGGTCCACTGTCGCTTTAGCCAAAGGTAGGTTGGTGAGACGCGTTTCTCTTTCTCCATGTCTAATTCTCCTTCACTAGTGTGTGAATTAAACAAGTTAAGGGTTTAACCAACTTTACTTTTCAACTCATCTCCCCAACAGTTAAATCCTACGGGACAGAGGACCGGCGCACTGACAGACCAGTGCCACCAAAAGATGAAATTTATGAATACATAATTTTCAGAGGAAGTGACATCAAAGATATCACTGTGTCAGAACCGCCAAAACCACACCATGGACTGCCCCGTGACCCTGCTATTGTGCAGGTGTGTGACTGAAAGAGATTAGCAGTTTAGGTGCGCGTGTGTACATACAAAAAGTCATTCTCAAACTTGCTTTTGTCCTGATAATTGTGATTTTTAGTCATCTCTTGGCGGCTCCTCTGCTGCATATCACCCACGATGGAGTCCATACAGGGACATGATGCCCACCTACAACCAGCTGGCAGCTAGTTCTCTGCTCAACCAGCAGTACAATGCAGCACTGGGTCTAGGTACAGTCAGTGAATGTTGGACACGTCAGACATGTAAATATAGTTCATCCAGCTTCACCATGTTTGTTCCATTTGTTTTTAGTACCAGGACTTCATGGCATCCCAGCCAGAAGAGCCCCTATGGTCGAGCAGGCAGTTCAGACCATGCCATTAGCTGCTGGTGCCCAGAAAAGGGGGAAAGCAGGCACCCAGCTGCAGAGCAGACAGCCTGTCCGCCCAACCCAGCGTTCTGGCCGGGATGGTTCCCAGCGACAGAAGGAGAATGTGCCCACCAGTAAGCAGACCAAACGGTGGCTTTTAACATCCAACAGCTTTAATTTCTTACACCACTTTGTAATTCAAGCATCTCCAACATTAAATTTATTCATCTTTAGATCAGCCACCGTCTCAGCCTACTGCAGCCAAGATTCAAAGCCAGGCTACAGAGAACCAGAAGCAAAGGCAAAAACAAGGTATCAAAATGAAAAAAGAAAAAGCACAATACAAGCTATTTGCGACAGAACATTTGTTTTTCCCTGTTTCTTTGAACCCATACTTATTATATATATTGTTCACAGCATATTGTAGATCAGGCATCTTCAACTTTAAGTATCTGACTTAAGACTGACTGAGCTTCTCTTTCTCTGGTGGTCATGTGCAGGGAGTCGCAGGTCCAGGAACCGAAGCAGAGGCCAACTTCTCGCAAAAAACTCAAAGACTACAACTTTGCAGTTTGAGTCAGATTTTGACTTTGAAACTGCAAACGCTCAGTTTAAAGATGATCTCACCAAGGGGGTTGTAGGTATGTTCATATTAGCCATTACAGCATTAGCTATCAGTGGGAATGATACAATCACTTTGTAGAAGCACTTGTATGTTGTCTATACCTTCTTTTTTTTTCCTGTAGTTGAAAATGTGGATTCTGCAGAGGCCCCAGACAGTCAGGTTCTGGAGGAGGAGGAAACTCTTGGTGATAAGTACTATGACAAAACCAAATGCTTCTTTGACAACATCTCATCTGATCTTAAGCCCAGGTGACTATATGTAACCCTTGCCATTAGTTTTTGTCTCAGCTGAGGAATTTGCTTTTTGATTTATATCTTACTTGGCATCCTCAGGAGAACCACGTGGGCAGAGGAGAAAAAGTTGAATATGGAGACATTTGGAGTGCCCGGTCGTTTCCTAAGAGGCAGAGGATTCAGAGGCCGAGGGCAAAGAGGGCAGACCACTGCTGAGCAGCGACCCCTCCCAAAAGTTGGTAGTGGGAGGGTGTAAAATCTTTTTTTCTTTGTCTTTTTGTTTTCTGTAAATAATAGATATTGTAGTTTTCTACTTATTTAAAAAAAAAAGAAAGAAAAAAAGGTACCTCCCTATTTTCCCCCTTTTTGAAGCATGTGAAGCTTTTTTTTTTTTTTTTTTTGCTTTTTTTTCCATTATCTGAAATGGACTAATATGAAATGGGAGAGCAATTTATTTTAATCAGCAGCTGTGCACTAAAAGCATGCTTTTTTTTTTCTTTTGCCAACTGTCTGAAATGTACTGCATATGTCTACGTGACTGTACAAATGTAACTGCAAATTTGTCTGAGACTGTCTTAAAGTTAAATGGAAAGACAGCAATACTTTTTTTTGTATTTGTAACATGACAACTGGAGAAATGTGTGACAGTTGCAAATAAATATTGTGATTAACACACTGGCTTTCCCCTATAGTTCTGTAAAGTCTCACTGAGAAGAGTAACTATTCAATATGTTGCACATAAGGATGACCTTAAACCCTATCAGGCAGTTTTTAAGTTTGTTTCCCTGCTCATCAAACACAAAATAACAGGCTGGTTTAAGAACAAGAGTTCAATTTTCAGTATGTGGTGGCATGCAAATACAAGCCAGTTGCATGAACTTGGAGTCCAAGTCCTTTAGTGTTTCCTGGAGTGAATCCTCATCAGTAATAGTGATGGAGTCCAGTTCTGAGAGGCAGTCCAAGTCCCCTTCCTCTGCATACAGGTGAGGCTCATAGTCCAGCTGCTCATCCTCTGCCCCGTGGAGGGAAGAGAGTCTCTGCAGACGATGGAAAATATCAAAGTCAAACTAAATACAGTGCTTATTTTACTGTGACAGGCTCCCACGTGTTTTACGACTAGACAAGTCACAGCTGTGTCTTTAAACTACACTGAAAACTATATGTGCACTACCAACCCGCTGAAGGAGAGAGAAGAGAGTCGTGTCTGTTGCATAGCTGTAGCTCCTTTTGTTCAGGAGATTCATTGAGCTCATGTCCTGAAATAGTAAGGAACAACAAAGATCTCACATTAAGATTCAGTTTCTTTTTCAGTAGCTGCCAAAAGAAACAATAAAAACAAGCCAAACAACTGTAACTCTACCTGCTGGGTGTGGCGGTAGTCTCGGCTCATAAAAGAATTCCTGGTCGTCTAACATTGGAGAAAAGGTGAAGAAAAAGTAAATTTTTGGATACACAGTTGTGACTATTATTTGCTTTCATTGGTGCAAATTTACTTGGTTAAAGTTGCTAGAGAACTGAGAGGACTGCTTTTCACTTCTGTAACCCATCTTCTGATTTGTGAAGTTTTGCTCCACGCCCTGTTGAACAGAACAACAGGAGCAACTGAGATAGACAGCTGAGTTGTAGTACAGTCAGTTCACACATCCCTTGCAGCAGTCTATTGATTTTACAAGCGGTATGAGAAAACTATGTGTGAGAAAAATCGTCAGAGACCAGCATGCCAAAACCTGAAAAATGTCACACATGTCCACTTAGATTTTTGCAGTTTAACAAGTGAATAAAATTTTCTTTACAAATACCATTGAATCCATGTTATTTGAAAAGGCTGCAACGGTTATCTGGTCCATTGTGCTGATCTGTTGCATAGTCCGGCCATTAGAATACTTCTGGTCTGTGGGCCTTTCCAGGATATTGTTAGGAATCTAAAAATAAAATCAAACTGTAAGTATTTAAATGAAAACGTGTCACCAGTGTGTTTCTTTGTAGAGGTTTCTAAGCAGTGACCTTGCAGTCCGTTCCTGGTTCCTCCGTGTTTGATATGAGGAGGGATTCTCCAAATGACTGTGTCTGGAAAGTGGTGAATTTTTTTTTGCAGGAGATGAGGATGACCAACAACAGCAGGACTGTCAGTGAGATTGAGACGACAAAGCTTTGATTTCAACAGTGAGTTGTCAGAATTGTAACATGCAGTTATACCAACAAAAGCTGTTTCTTACCCAGGAGTAAGATCAATGTGGCAAACACGACACCTATACCGCCAGGGGAAAGACTTGTGGAGGGCGATGAGCGGATTCTGCAGTTGGTGGTTGCAGAGCAGTCACACACAAAAACACTGAGGATGTAAATGCCAGACTCCCCCTGCATGTCAGAGATCTTCACCTCAATTGTGTACGTTCCAGAAAATGCACTGGACTCCCTCACCAGGCCAGCTGAGTAACCTGTGAGAAACAATCACAAAATTAATGGTTCTTTTTTTTTCTTTCTTTCTTTCTTTTTAAATAAAGCTTTTTCCTGTGATATTTAAGTACAAAAATTTGATGTCCCTACCATATGATGGATTCAGTTTCCATTTTTCTTTGACGTCACCCAGCAGTTCAAATGTGAAAGGACCTCCAAAGGGATTTTGATCCGGGTCAAAGGCTGTGATGTTGGTGGCAGTGGGGATGTCAGACAAACACACATCCATCTCTTGCACTTGCAGCTGGGGTATATTGTCATTTTGGTCAGACACATGGATGTTCACTGTAGCTGTGCCTGTTTGAGGTGGACTTCCTGTCCAAGATTTGCAGAGGATGTATGAGTGAAGCATTCCTCCATCATGAAAGATGAAATAATTGGCATGTGCATACCCAACTCACTGCAACACTTTGAGCCTTACCATGATCCACTGCATGCACTAAGATGGTGTAGACACCATCTACAACATGAGGAGATTCTCTGTCTGGGGGTCTGATTGTTGTGATATCGCCTGTATCGGGGTCCACCGTGAACCAGCCAGCAGGATCACTTCCTATCTTGTACCTGTAGACAGATGAAAGGGTCACTCAGGAGAAGGTGCCAGATAAAAGCTCAAAAATGTCCAAATAAACTTGCCACATACACAAAATCTTGTTCATGACCGGAGTCCGGATCCTCCGCGATCACTTTCTCTACCCAGGTTCCACTGGGTACGTTCTCCTCCAACATGACCTCTTTTACAGATACAATGAAGGCTGGGGGGTCGTTGACATCCTCCACTGTGATGATAACTTTTGTAGGGGCGTGAGCGCTTTCGTTATCCACTGTATTGGTATCAACTTCCCAGAGGTCTGATGAGAGGCTTGATGTCTTCTCCTTCACTTTGCAGGAGAAATACGGGACCTCGTTTTCCACAGAGATGGACAGTTCTCTCTGTTCTTCTCCCTCATAGTCTAAAGGCTGAAATTACACAGCAGCTGTGTTTAATTTTTAACATATGATGTGTGTATTATGCAAAAAATATTCTTTAATTCCATTGGGAGCATTTTTAAAAACACAAACATCAAGTAGTAAACTATTATACATCTGACAAGAAGTTGGTGTCACTGAAATGTCAAGTATGCAGCCAAACAGCACTCACTTTAATGACTGTCAGGATTCCATCATTGGTATCTGGATCTGTCTCAATCTTGAAGTTACCGCCCTCGTCACCCTGTATGCTGTATTTGGCTCTCCACGCCGGGCTGTGTGCTCTGTCTTTGTCAGTCACATGCAGTCGCAGAGGCGAGGACCCATCTTCACGCTCTTTCACTTTGCCAGTGCCCTGTGGTTGATTAGTCAGAGCTCATTTTACTGTGGTTTATTGATTCATTGAGCTAATGTGCGTTATCTTTTACTCACACTTGTGAAATTTCCTTGATAAATACTGGCATGATGTGGAAAATCTATTATATATAAAATTTATATTATATAGTTTTTTCCTAAAAATTAAACCAACCAGACCAGAAGTGATGACAAAAAAATCAACAAAAATTCATAATGAGATATATTTTTGTTTTACCTAACCTCAATTTTTATCATAATGTTTGACTGACAACCCTTTTAAAGATCATCCTGTGTCTGAATGCCTGGATATATAATGAAACCACCATGTTTAATGTGGTGGTGTGGATCAACAGGGGGTCTGGGGCCAGCTGGGAGGTTAACCTGGCCATGCCTACCGTTTGACCACTGATTACAGGGAGGTGGTTGTTCCCGTCCTGCACATGAACGATGACAGTGGTGGAACTGGACATCTGAACTACTTCCCCATGGTCTATGGCCTCCACCAGAATTGTGAACATTTCAGCCACCTTCACATAATCAATTGACAGATTATTAGATCAGATCAGTTATGTCCTCTTTATATACAGTCACTGGACCAGTCATATTAATTTTGATAGCAGTGTATCCTGAATCCATTTTAGTGCAAAGTAGCTGGAAAACTTTGCCCCAAGTCTGCTGTTTTATTTATGCTGGTACACACCCTTTTCTTCAGCAGTTAGTCATGTGACTATGTTGCAACATGCAAAACCAAATGTCACAAAGATAAAAACAGACACTGTGCATGTCTGTTTTTATGTTTGTGACTCACCCCATGCAGGTATCTTTTGTTTGTTCGTTATTTTACAAACAGTTCAACTGGTCTTGGCTACATGCAATATACTGTTGTACTACAATGTAACAACGTGATTAAAATAGAAACTCTTACCTCATGATCCAAGCATCCTTTAAATGAAATAGCTCCAAATTTATTTATGGTGAATTCAGTGTCGGGGGTGTTTGGAGACACTGATTTGATCTTATAGTGGAAAGTGGAGTTTGGTGATCCTGCCATGTCAATGTCATTGGCCAGCACAGTCACAACATTGGAGCCTTTTTGGAAATGACAAAGAGAGGAAGAAATAGGTGCATGTTATGCAGAGAGGAAAAAAAAGCAAACAAAAAAAGCTGTATATGCTACAGTCTTTACCTTGTGTGGTTCTCTCATCAATGGTGACTTCATACAAGTCTCTCTCAAAGAGCGGTGGGTTGTCGTTGATGTCCAGAATGTTAATCTCAAGACCTAATTTAGTGTCAACTGATGAGTCTACCTTTTTGGCTTCAAATTTCAGCTGTAATTGAAATATATGACTCAATGTTAGTCACACTACAAAGAAAATGCCATTAATAGTGGTATGAAATGTGTTGAAAATATGTATGTTCAATATGTATGCTGTATATGTAATCTTACCTGCAGCAGCTTTATCTCCTCATAGTCCACAGCCCCATGGACATACAGCATGCCAGATTCTTTATCAATAGAGAGGATGTTCTTTGGATTCTCATCCACTCCTTGCCCAAAGAGATCGAAGGATACTCGATATTCCCGTTCAAGTTTGATCTACGACACAGCATCAGATCCTTCATGGTCAGTATGAAGCAATCTGAGACTTGCGCTCATCAGGTGTAAATTTCCATGATTGAAAATTGATCAAAGTCATGGAGATTGAAGAAAAATAATTTCAGGTGTCAAAATAAAGTCAATTGTAGACAGATAAAAATGAAAAAATGGGTTGTCTCAGATTAATTATAACCCACAGTTTTTTTTACACATCCATTTTAGAGTTTCCTTGTTAAACTAGTTACTTGTTGAAATAAAGTTTGATCAGATTTTTTACTTTGTATTTTTCTAACCTTGCCCAGCCTATAAGGGAAAGGTCCTGGATGTGCCTCCTCAATTGTGAAGGAGTCGATGATCCAAGACCTTTTGTGGTGACTCAGAAGCCCTGAGCCTGCTGCACTTGACACACAAACCTGAAAGACAGCCAGAGGGAAGCTCATAGTATGCAAAGTAGGGGTATTTGTTTAAAACAGGAGGTGGGGTCTTGACATGCATATCTGCAGGACACAGTTGGAGATGATTTACTGTCCTCATAGTGGGTCAACCAGTTTTCTGGGAAGTTTACGCACTGGGATTATTACAAAAACAGCAGCGTCAAACCCTCCTCAGGGCTGTTTTGACCATAATAGCATATTTTCATTTGTTGTGTGTGAATTAAAGAAATCTGTTTTACTGATTTCTGATGCTGTGTAAAGACAACGATCTATTGAGAAATATCAACTGCACAGTGTCTTTGAATTTATTGACTAATAGATATTAAACGGAAAATACACACACACACAAACACACACACATATATAATAGTTTGATTATTATAAAAAACAAACTTTCAATCGTATGAACTCATTTACTGTGTCATACTTCATTGCCCAAATACAGAAAAAGACAAAAGATTTATAAGAAATTGACAAATATCTATCGAGTTTAAGTAAATTAATGGATTTATGGATTAAAGCAATTCTAGCAAGAGAAAAGGTAACACTGGGGAACACACTTTTTGTTGAGTTAGGTCTGACAGCTGTCGTTAACTAATTTTTGGGTGCGAAATCCAAAACTGATCTCAGTTTTTCTCTATCACATCAAGTTTTTGAACTATAGGATCCCCGTTTTCTTAAAAAACATGAAAAATACTGTACTTAAATTTACAAATATTGACGTACAATGAAATATGAAAGAAACGGGCATGACTGCAATGTTTATTTAACACTATTATGTTTTTACAAAGGATATGGCTACTGTAATTAATCAGCTGGCAAGTCTTACTACAGCTAATCAGTAGAATTTTGCTTATCTGGAGGGTAAGCTGCGGAGAAAAAACTTGACGTGCTAGAAAAAAACTGACTTCAATTTTGGAATCAGCATCCAAGTTTAGTTTTAATCAGCATAAAAATCTAACTCAACAGAATTTTTTTTCCAAATTGTTCCCCAGTGTAATTAATATCCATTTATCATGTCCCTGAGAGGAACACCAGGAGAAGTCTCTCGTTTCTCCTCAGTGAGTGTGCTGGGATGATAAATCAGGTGGGGCCCTGTGATTGGTCTTTTTTGAAGAGTGTCATGCACACATTTCAGATGTTACAGAAGTAGGTCATATTGATAAAACTGAGGTCTACGATAATGACGGTAATTGATTGCTCATTCAAATTATTCATTGTCAGCAGGAATTGTTATGCTTGTGAGTTTTATATGTGTGATCGTGCTTGACAGATAAATCCAATATCCCGAATATAATACACATAGTATTTGGGGGTTTGGCTGTAAATCTCTATTATCAGTAGGTCAGACTTGCTACAGTGGTTTTGGC